>JAZGTK010009212.1:0-17475 GCA_036877625.1 Ambastaia sidthimunki | reverse complement strand
TTTTACTATAATTCCCCCGTCACTAAGCTTTAAGAGCAGTGTGTTTTATATGAGTGTTTTTATATGCTGTGTAGCAGGCGTACAACAAATCAATACAGACGTGCACACTTAGTTTAAAATCAAACGCACTCGGATTTTGTCCCATCCCTCGAAAATGTGCATTGGCAAAACATACATTTCATTGTTTGTTCTTATGCTTGAACTGTACAAGCGCATGACCTCATGGCGCGTGTTTAGGCCCCTCTGTGGCCCACGTGATTTCCCCTATAGGCCGTGCGTGTGCGTTCCACAGGAGGGCGGCATTAAAATGGTTAGAGACCTCAACCTTGAAATATAAGGGGCGTATATAAAAGTGCACGAACAGACGTATAGCGTGTTTAAGAAGGACGCTTCCCACACCGCCTTCTTTTTAAACACGACTAAAGCGTTTAAAAAAACAAATCGTAATAGTTTAATCGTCAGTGCTGGTAAATTATTTTAAAACTGGGCTTTTTAGGGTCACTGGCAGCTCAGAGCGTCTGCATAAAGTGCGCATTCAAGATGGCCAGTCTTTAATATGGAAGAGTCGGCCATGCTGCTGCTAGAGTCAACCGAACATGACTGAAAGCAGCATGCACGGTAAGATTGTGTGTAGCGCGCTCTAGAACGCTCCACGCCTTTCCAGAACGTTTCTAGAACCAGAGGCGTCATCTGAAGCCCAGCAGAAGAGCTCAGATTACACATGCGATATATGAACGTGATATATAAGTGTTTTAAACTCCTCACACACAAGGCGTGTGTGTTTTGTATGTTAGCTGTGTTGCCTCTCATGATCATAGTGGTAAAGATACGTCGGTCTGTTTTTGCTGTCATTTATGCTGTACTGACATGTTTTTTGTACGCAGAGATTAGATGGGGCAACACACACTGTCGTGTTTATTGTATTAAAGTGGGTTGTGTAATGCGAGGTTTAATCTGTACGATTTTGATCAAGAGGCCCATTTATTAAAAGACGTGCTAATTTATATATTATTCAGTTTCAAACGCATCTCATTCTATACTATAGTTAAACAATATGAGATGACGTAAAATAAATAGTTTTGACGTCATTAGTATTTATGCAGGATTAAAGGCAGTTATGATAAATATTATGATAAATCAGTAATTATTAATGTACAGATATTTTGTATGCAGATTTTTACCTGACCAACCTGTTTACACGATTGATATGAATTCTGAAAGTTTAAATTAATTGTTTAATTATTGTTTGTTCAGCTCTGTGGTTTTTCATGAAAGACAAAAACAAAATATAATTTAATATGAACTTTGAAAGCTAATTCAATATAATGACATTTAGTTAGAATAAATGAAACCTAAAATAAAATGACATGTGGATGTTTTGAATGTTTTTTTTTGTGGTTGTTATTTGTATTTGTGTTATTGTGTAATATTTGAATGTTTCTTGTGGTATTTTATGTTTTGCAAAACAAAGTTATTTTACAATACTAATAATTTACAAGATATTGTTTGCTTGTATCCCAGTAAGCCAGTTTATTTTCTGTGGCCCATTTCTTAGCTGTCAAATAAGCCAGACCAGTGTTTTCTCTAAACTGCTTTTAAACATTTTAAAACCTTTCACCTGTACATTAAGTTACCCTTCTTACATTTACATAAAAGTGAAATTATTCAATAAAATATTATAAAAAATAGCATTTAATGCACATAAGTAATTTTATATCAAGCAGTTTACTATTAGTAAATAAATATTTTTTCTCCAGTAGTTTAACCTGAATATCAGAATGAGATTAATGCTTTACAAAAGAATTACTTAAACATAATTGTTACTGTTGATATTAGATGTGTGTTCAGAGCAGAAATGTCCCAGTCTTTATTTGATACTTTTTATATAAGATCAGCTGCAGTGGTTTGGTTTTAAAGTTTTACAAAATCTTTTAAAGCAGCAATGCTTTCCTTGAAGTATGTTACTTTTGGATGCTTAAATTTGTAGCTTTCAGTAAGCAGTGCAGTCTGCACCCCTTTCAGGATTCTCCCTGTTTTTTGTGATGTTTTATTATGGAGTTCTGGATGCAGTGCTGTTTATTTGTAGTCAAGGGAGTGAAGACATGGAAAGATATGAAGCAGAGCTGTTTGTATGCAACAAACTGAACAACATGCTTTAGACATTTTAATATGAACCTCCAGTACTTTATAACAATATAGTTTTGCATTAAATTGTTAGTTTTACAGTGCATTAATAATGGTATGTTAACAGAGGTTTTTTGCTTACAATTTATCCAGAAATACAGAATTAGTGAAACAGCAATCATATAGACAATTATGTGAATTTTATATATGAATTAATACCTTGTTTTTGTAAAGGTTTAATTAGTTTAAATGGTCAGTGTTTGATAGAAAACAGTAATTAACTGTAATTCATAATTCTGTAGTTTAGGTGCTATTGTGATTGAAGAGTCCTTCTTAGTGAATTTAATTTTTAGTGAATTTAGTGATTTGGTCTCTGAGTCAACAGGAAAAAACATTTTAAATTTTTATTAGTCAAACACTGTCACTTTGTTCATGTGTAGTGGCAAGTTTGATGTTTACTTTGTTAGCAATAAATTGTTCTGTTATTGATATGATGAAATAGTTGTTGTTTACCCAAACAACAAATGAAGATTTCTTTTTAAATTTAAGACAGTTTTAATTGTCGAGTGTTCAATTCTGGTTCAATTCTGATAAAAATACTCATTTTTATTTTAGGTTTATTTGGATTTTGAATTGAACGAGATTGTCATTGTTTTATGGTGATGATCTGTGTTTTACTTCATTAGTGTTTTTGGTAGTCCCTACAGTTTATTTGTTGCATATAGGTAGCAGATAATTTACGCTGAAAAAAAACGTGTTTTATTACTTTGAAAGGCATCCTTATCTTTGCCTGTATTTATTATAAATGTTTAAAAAGGTACATGATGTCACATTTATCTTAGGGTTTCTTTAAAGGAATACATTGAAAATTTAATGGCTATATCTGGATGGCTATAAATGATTTTTCTCTATTGGCTCACGAGTCAGATAGATTGAGATACAGACTTAGAAGTGAAGGCAGAAAAAGTGGGTTAGGAAGTTATTGAAATCTAAACTGAGGACTAGTCACAAAGCCCCAGGGCATTAGAATCTCAGAGATGAGGTCTTTTCAGTAATAGCTTTATTTATTGTCACTTTTGGGCAGTCCATTACCCTCCTGTCTGTCTTTCTGGAGTATTTGTGTAAAATGATAAAAGATCATTAGAATGAATTATACTTCAAGTGGATTCTCACCAATGTTTCATGTACACTTGAGTTTTGTAATAAGATTTTTCTGGAATTGGTATATAACAGGCGTGATGCTCATTTCAGATTGGCTGTGAGCTTGCTCAGAACCTTCATCATTATAGCTTTGTGGTATAAGGCATTGGTCCTGTTTGTTTTCATGAGCACATCTCAGATGTGTTTGCTGTTTGTGAATGAAAACGTTTGCATTATCTTATTCTCCTTTCACACGTTTGATATGTGTTAGTGACAGTGCTCAAATAGAATATCAAGTGATTTGTTGCCTTTGAACGCAGTATATGTCAAACTTGAGTCTCAACTTGTTGAAGGTTTAGAACAGACACCAGAAATCACAAACTTTTCCTAAAACAGTGATTAGAGAGTCTGTTTCTGTCACCTGGAATTAAAAAACAAAAAAGCTCACAGATAAAACGATTTGTAAAATGATTGGTTTCCTTGTTGTGGGTTGTAGTGCGTTTAAATGCTTTGCTACAGATAAATATAAAATGTCATATTGTTGCTACTTTACAAAGCTCATTTCCTTTTTAGACAGCGATGCCTTTTGTATTAATGTGTTCTGATTGTATTTAATGCACTCTGTAAGCTCACCTCCCGCAGGAGTGCTCTGGTACTGTACAGCGTAATTCCTCATTTGTTAATCCCTTTATCAGTATAAAGGGTGCAGAGGCAAGAAAAGGATTATATCATGAAGAATGTGAGAATGATGGCGTGGAAGCTCTTTTGGTGTAATCTCCCACAAAGAAGCTTTGGCTCCTCTCCTCACTGGCTCTTATCAAATGTTTGTTTGTAGACTAGCAGCCTAACGATAATGTTTCTCTCCTCATTGGACGGGCATTAGCGAAGAGAGGTTCCGTTTCAGTTTTGTGTCGCCGTGAGCAGGTGTAATGCTTTGGTTCCTGTTGTATTTTGTGCAGTGGAATGGATTTTAGATTAAAAGAATGGATGTTACTGGAACACCGACTTTGGAGCGGCAAGTGGATGATAGTTAGTGGTTTGTAGCTGTAAGGAGAGCTTATTTGTTAGCTTACCGTCAGTTGTACATACGTTAGCAGACCACAACTATACCATCAGCTTAAACTGCCCATATGGCAACAGAAAGCACAGAAAAGGTATTGGGCTATAATCTCTGTTCCTGTACATACATTAATCAGATTTAATCTGTGTCTGTCTGTCTGTATCGTTACGTTTAGAAAAAAGCTTCAGTCTGGTGTGGTGGTGTTTGTAAAATGGCTTCTAGAATCAGATATTCTCTTTATTTGATATTCTGATGTTCTCGTGAAGTGTGTTTGAATTGAGACTTAAACCTAAGAGCAGCTCTTCTTTATTTCCACTCAGATAAAATGAGGGAAAAGTAAACTGAGTTTTTGCAAAATTGTCTGATTATTTCATTTCATTATTTCTTGAAATGCATAACTACATTAAAAAAACATAAAAAACTGAAATAGGAATTTGTTGTGATGTCTACAATTTTATAATGATCAGTTTGTCTGCTGTTGTTGGGTTTTAAAGAAAAGAAATGTTTCTCTTACATACTTTACAAAGAGAATGTATAAAATGTTTTAGAGCATATTCTACAGATTATAGTAATACATCTAAATCAGCGTATTACCACATTAAGTAGAATCTTATATCTATGTCTATATATATATGTGTGTGTATGTATATATATATGGGTATATTTTTCATGGTAAATGACGGTAACATTAATCATTTAATTATAATCAGAATTATAGAGTTTGATGCAATGTTTTTTATAGCTTGTCGTGTCAATACTTACCATTGTAAATTGTCAAAATGGCGGCACATGCTAGAGAATAGGTGTTCACTCACTCTACATTCAGAGAGAAAAGAGGGAAGTTGTTTTTTTAAAAGCTGTGTTCTTTGTGGTGTAAAACCGACCTTCTGCTTAAGCCCCGCCCTCCTTAGTTAGGCTTGCCAACTCTGTCAATCTAGCAAATCTTTTTACCTGCTTCAGTTCTGATGCGGTCAAACACTGACAGAGAAGCAGTCGTACTACTAATCTACACCAGCAATTATTAAATAAAACTAGATCATCCGTGCATTTATACCTAGTAATCTAGTTATACAGTTTCCAGTACAGCATGTAGCTTGCACTGAAATGTGTGATGGAAATATTCACTTCTGAATCAAAGCAACGGTTTTCATTTGAAACTAAAAGTGAAGCTTACTTTCTTCAATTGACAATGCAACTGTATTCATTGATTGTTTTACTGGAATATTGCTAACTTGGTTTTACTAAAAACTTTTTAAATGTGTTATGCTTTGGACATTGTTAAAAGTTTTTGATTATTTTTTTCGTAGTAATAAATTGTTTTTCCAATAAAAATGTAGGTTGTATTAATTATAGTTGATATTGTATGTAATATTAACAAACAGTTTAAAATATTATAAATCAATTTCTACACATTACATTTTACCTCAAGTTTCTCCATTACAAACATGTTTTTATAGTAGCTTAGCCCTTGGGGAAAGCCACCTGTTAAAAGGGCATATCTCAGAGGAGTGGGGCGCTGCTGGGCGACTACGGCGCGAGTGGTAGCACGGGGTACGGTGGCCCTGCTTTGGGGTCTGTCGGGCTCTTGGGCAGCAGACCAGGCGGGGGAAAAGGGCAGCTGAGACCCCAGCGGGTGCAGCGTCTTGCACTTCGGCGCTGATTGGCTCACTGCGTGACTGAACGCTGTAAGCGTGTGTGTGTTGTGAACAGTTGTGAGCCTCCAGCACAGACATGGTGTCAGGGTTGGATATTACCACCTGTCCAGTGCAACCTCTCCCTCTTCTAACCATTCTTGGTCATGTCATTATGAAGGTTCATTTGTTGCTTCTATGAAGATGACAGGCAGATTTTCTTGATGCCAGTTATCTTATCCTTCTAAGCAGCTGTCACAGGAAATATGTTTAATATAGAGGTAGCTGTAAATATTTCATTGCAGCCGCATGAAGGACACGCTTCCTCGTCTTCAACATCGAGGAGAGAGCGAGCTATACACTTTCTTACCCAGCAGTATTTGCAAATATTAGCAGAGCTCCAACTGTTCCAGCAGAACAGAGTCTATACCCAACAGTAATTCCAGCAGAGTAATCCTATGGTCACCATGGCAACCAAATAGGCTTTTTGTTTTCTCGCGAGGTCAAAGATGGATAAAAAAAGACACTGTATTATACTTCACATTCTTTGAAAGGTGTATTTTATTTCTGTTTCTATTTTGGCATATAGCTGCCCAGAGGAAAATTGTATTGCCTGGTTGTTCTTACATAGCTCTGAGACACAAATGAGTGCTCAGTTGTGTTTTAAGTGTCAACGTTGTCTCAGATGTTTCTCCTAAAGGTAATTAGGACATGTTGTTGTCATACAGTATAAAATGTTTGTAGGTTGAACAGCTAAAATATATTTTATGTATTTGTGTTCATGTTTAAATCTCTGACTTTTGATTACACATGTTGTTATGACGACAAATCTGAGCACGGGGTTGTGACATTGTCTCAACCTCTTGAAATTATAGGAGATGTGTTTCTAGGAAACAGTTTTTTCTTAGGAGAAATGAGAGACAGAAGTCTTGAGCATTGATGTCTCCATTTGCTCTTCTTTTTATCTCATTGTTAACTAGGTAAAAAACTGCTAAGCTATTAGAGACAGCGTGATTTTTCTGTCTTATGAATGATTCTAAAATAAATACTGTTGTTCAAAAAGATTGTAGCTTTTGTATTGTCATTTGTTGAATTTTACGACCACAACTGTTTCATAAAATGTTTCACCCTTTAAATTCTAGTTAATAATTAAATTGTTCATCCATCAGGATCCACCTGCAGCTCTGCATGTGGCATTTAGAGCACAATGTCTCTGGTGTTAGTGGGGTCTCACCCTACACAACAGCGGGATGTTTTCTATTCATGAATCCCACTCGTGCATAAGCCATTTACATGTTTCCTCTCCATATGTATGACTGGAAGGGCATCAACAACACGTCCTCAGAAACCTCTGAGCGAGTCAGCACCCACCAGCTCTGATGGTTGTTTTGCAATGTTTGATTAGTTTTGAATGAAGTGGCAGCCCTGCCTTTGTGGACCGGAGAGATCTCAGCCATGTTCTGGCTTTGAGAACTTGTATGTGAGATGTTTGCATTATTTGATGTACCTTTGATGATCCTCGTTGTCAAGTCTAACTGTATACAGGCTGATGGCACCACAAAAACTTGCACAGTCCCAAGTCTGTCACTTACAACATTACAAAGTATTTGCAATTTGTACATTATTTTCAAAAAGTTTTGAATGCATCAGAAAACACGGCTGATATTCTCTTTAAAGACTAGCAATGGTGAAGTTGCTGTTTGGTTTTAGATGGTGTAGTTATGGTCTCTACCAGCAGGGGCTAACTGGACCATGCTAATCAGACAAACTCTAACCTATAGATACAAACTATTTAAAATAGTCTGTTGATTAAAAATCGTTTAAATGAAAGAGTCTGGCAGATCCAGCAAAGAAAGAGATTTTTTTAATCGGTCGTTTTGTGCAGGTGAATCAAATGAATGTAAAATTATTGTAATAGAAAACGTTATGTTGATAAATAATGCAAGTCATCTGCCAGTTATATATATCAGCAGATTATTGTTAAAATGCGACAAATATTGTATGACCACACATGCCGCATTCAATCTTTCATCATATACTGTATTTGTATCAGTCAATTGCTAAAAATTTTGTTCACCCACCAAATGAAAAAAGATGATTGATTGGAGCTGTTGCTTATTAAATTTCCATTTAATCGCATTGAGGTAATGATTAGCTGTTGGCGTTGGGGCTCTTGTGTGGCGCTGCTGAGTTGACACGAGAGCTGCTGGCAGATGGCAGTGTTTTGGAGGTGACAAACAACCTACCTGCTATGTGCTACTGACATACATAAAAGCACACGTAAGCCAAGAAGCCCAGTGGAGTCTACAGAAGGCTTCTGGTGGCCACGCTGTCCTCATAGAAGGTCTGTTGTGGCTTCGGTTTGACAATGGTCAAAACCATGTCAGCTACGTCTTTCAGTTACGGCAGTTTTGTACAGTGTGTCTTTGTCACCCTCTTGCTGAGTGAAACGCCTCTGCCTCAGTCTTCATTGTGAGAATGGGTCAATGAGTACATTGAATTAAACTGTCCCCGATAAACATTTAGCCTATTTAACAGGGGCAGTGCAGGGTGAGCACAGATAAAGAGCGTCTTTTAAATGATCATGCTGGCGAAACGCAGTTTAGAAGTTAAAATCTGGAACATAAACAATAAGAGAAAGGAGAATGGCATAGTATACAGTCTTAATGCTAATCTTTTAGGCTCTATAATTGCTTTTACTAAAAGCATGCATGCTAATAGGCCTATACGTTTTAGTGGGTTAATCCAATGGTTGGTGTGCTAGTTTTAAACTGTGCAAACCGAGCGTGTTTAGTCTGCAAGCGACTGTGTCCTTTTTAAAACGTCAGACATTAGCTCATTAGTTCATTAGCCTTCTATAAAAATATTGCACAAATACAAAGAGGGACGTATTCCAAACAAGTCAAGACGAGGTGAAACTTATTAGGAGGTGATTTGAGACACAATGCGTAGAAGAGTTCACTTGTTTACAGCTGTCAAGCAGTGTTGCAACTTGTTGGGTTAACATAAAATGTGATGCTGTCACAGGTATGTGTATATCGGCTGTTTTACAATAGCTTCAATATATGGTTCATATGATTAGATATTAGAGTCAGAACATTTTGTTTTTATAATATTAGTTTTCTTTTGCTTGAGTGTTTTGTTTTTAACACGTTACGTAATGTGAAGCTGTTTTCTAACTGACGCCAGAGTTAACATACAGGTGTAACAAATAATTGCATCTTTTGTTTTGTAAGTACTGAGCTTGTAGGTGTTTGTGTTGCTCAGGCTGTGTTATGTGCCACAGCATTTACACACTTGTATTGGTGTGCTGCAAACATTCAGGCGAAAGTCCTTGAAAAAATAAGAACAATCGATTAATGCGCTTGAAAATACTGCAGAGTAGATCTACATAAATGTTTATTATAGCTTGTGCTTCACACTTTATTATCCAGAGGCATTTCTTACTTCATTCGGTGCCGCAGGCAGTATTTTTATTTACTTATTTGTTGGTCATTTATTAAGTATAAATTCATTTAAATGAAACTGTGATACTTCATTTTTGAGATATTTGAGAGACGTTCTTCTGACTCTGGTAACTGAGTCTAGTTCGATTTCTGACATCTGGGCTTTAATAAATGAACAAAGATTCAAAATGGCAACTCTTGAGAAAACATTCCTGTCAGATTCCTCTGTACAGACTCGTGGTTCAGCTGCAAGTTAATTAAGTGATTCATTCAGAATGTATTGGATCATACTGTTGATCTCTTCAGAAAAAGCATGTGGACCTGCGAGGTGGCCTTGAGGCAAGACTGAAGAAGTGAATCTGCATTTACGTTTATTTGACCCATCTGTGCATTCTTTTAAGCCTCTTTCTCACTTTTGAGGATACGAAGAGTGATAAACTGTCTCAACGATATTGTTCAGTAACAGTCATGTTGCTAGGATACGACATGACTTCTGTTAGCACCGAGTTTCAGCTTATTGAAAATGACCACAGTGAATGCTTTGCATCTTTGAGTCGTACTTGACTTCTGATAGTGTATATAGTAATAAATGCAATAAATATCTTGTTCAGCCAATAAACCTTCATTTGTAGCTTCCTTTTTATCCAACCGTAAGACAGAAAGCATTAAGATTGAATGTGTCAGCCGCTTTTGTTGCGGGAAAGTAAATGTCCCAGGCTTTCCCTGTTTTTCAAAGGGACCTAACCTTTTCTAAAATGACATGATATTTTAAACGCTGAAATGAGATTTGACACCTTAATGGCTTTGGAGTTTAGTTTTCTTCTCTGTCCTTTAATGTTTTTTAAGTTATAATGGAACGTTTTGTGACCTGCTAGAACCAAAAACTTCATTGTGATGTTGAAACATCAGTGAGTTTCATTGCGTTTTAGAATGTTCAGAAAGAAAGTGATATGAAGACTCTGATTGGTTGAAGGGCTGTCAGTGCTGCCATATGGTGCTATGATAGATTCTGTTAAGCTTGTGTAATTCAAGTAATTATCTTACTGTAAAGTGTAAGTCCATCTTAATCAATTTAATATAAAATGTCTCAAATTTCCCCATAATTTCCTCACCTTCATGCCATCCCAGATGTATGTCTTTCTATCTTCAGCCAACCACAATCAGAGTTATACTAAATACAATATCCATTAAACAAACATCCAAGCTCTTCCCAGCTTTGTAATAGCACTGAATGGTGCCCGAGATTTTTAAGCGCAAAAAAGCGCATTCATCTAACATAGAAGTGTTCTAAATGGCTCCAGTGCGTTAATAAATGTCTTCTGGAGCAAAGTGATACGTTTGTTAAGTTATCAAAGCCCTCTGTAATAATTGCGAGTCGTGTTACTTTTTTTAAGTGCCATTAATCATATATTGTGAGATTTTGATATAAAGTTTCTTGCATTTTTACCTTGTGGCTCCATTTTTAGGTAAAAAGAATCACAGTTTGATGCAAGTGTAGCTGTAGTCCCACATCGGTAGCTGTGAGCTTGTCATTGTGTTACTTGTGATGTGTCAGCTCATAAGTATGAAGATATTTGGTACTTTCCACAGGCTGGTGATTGAGAACCAATTATCTTATAGTGCCAGATGTTATACATCTGTGGCTGTTGATGAAATATGTGCTTTCTCACTTGTTATTCATTCAGTGATGCATTAAAAGACATGCATACATATACATGCACAAAATGTCACATTAAAATTTGCAAAACATAAGATAAAATACTTCGCAATTACACACATGAATTTAATAGTTTTATTACTTTATATTGAAGATTGTGTTTTAATGAAGGTCTCTGATTCATTTGTATGGGTCATGCTGTGGAAGTTTAAACTTGAAGTCAATTGGCACAATAAATGCAGGCATTTATATGTTCACACGCTGATGCACACACATCCACCTTTATTTATTTTTGCAATTTTTATGTTGCGTTTAAAAGTTATATAGCAGCCAATGAAGAAAGAATTCATTTTGATTTTCTACCAGCAAGGGCTAACTGCCAAAGCTAACCAGCAAACCTTGACCCCTAACTGCTGTGTAATTCTGCACTGAGGGTCTGAGTTCATTTGTAGTGCAGAAATAATACACTACTGTGAGACGCATAAAACTCACATTTCTGTTTGCGCTTAATTCCCTTGTTTGTACAGCGATTGTAGTTATCTGGAAATATCACGGTCAGGCGTTTATGTAATAACCTCGACAGCATTAGTACATCGTAGAACAAACTCTTTCATGTCCAAGTTCAAGGAAATCTTATTTTTTTATAGTATGTTCCCCTCAACAGTCCATGGCACCTCAGGAGGCTGTTCTTGACATTTTTAAATTCCTGCACGCTGTGTGGTATTCAAAGACATTAAACAAAGGCAAGTCTAGTGTTTGAAGCCCAAGGCCTGTAACTGTCACAGGTGGATTGTCCAGTGTGTCAGATGGATGTCACTTTATGGGTTGAAGAAACTTTCTCAGTGTGTGCCAGAGGAAGCTCAGAAAAACCACAAGCCTGCCAAGAGCAGTTCATGCTATCATCAGCCAGCCAACTGAGTTTCAGATGAGCTACAGTCTTTCTTGTTCTGTCTTTCTGTCAACATCCTATTTTATCAACACTACCATTTTAAAGGCCCTTTACAACTTTCTTGTTGTTTTTGCAGGTCTGTAGATTTTTTTAAACTCAGTGTTCACAGTTGCCGTTTGGGGGTGTTGATTCTCTGCTGGTGGTCTTTTAGTTCTGGTCTTTGCCAAAGGTTTGACCTCAAGAGTTGGGTGCGAGACAGGCCTCTGTCATGTGGCATTGAGTTCCACCAGTAAGTCCATGACCCTACAAGGACTTAAGCTACTAAGGCAATAGTATCAAATCGGAGACTTTAAGGTCAGATTTGTTTTTGTCATTTAAGACAGCTGTATGAAGTATAAATAAATGTGGTGTGCATTTATTAACAAACATGCTGCGTTTTTCAGTAAGAATCATCTACATTAAGATTATCTGTTTTTCTCTAACATCACTGTGATTCAAAATTTACATTAAAGTTATTTACATGTGTTTACATAAAACGTTTAAAAGCAGCTGCTGAAGACAAACTGCAGTAGATACTTTTTGACATTAATTATATTTCTTGCATTATTTCATTGGTACTGTAGATACGGGTAAGATGCAGATTCAGTCATGTTATTATGAGGTGCTGTGATGTATTGAATCGTAACATATGTATTGTAATCTGCATTGTGAGGGAAATTGTGATACTCAGGCCTAATTTTGACTTTTAATGAAAGCATTGGTACTTTTGAAGTCCCCAGTGTTTTGTTAACAGTAAGTGCCTCAAAATCCTGTTTGGTCACATTATGGTACACAGAGACATACGGTGACTGAGATGTTACCACAGATGCGCTCGGTTGATGACTGTTTCCGATTGTTGTACATGTACTGCTGAAGGTTGTAAAGACAAAACAATAAAATAAACGCTTAGACCAAAAATAACTCTGTAGAGTTTAGTTGATTCGGTTAAACGTGGTGAGTTCCAGCCAAATCCGTGCTTCTTTTATGAACCGTCTCGGAGATATTGTGTTGTTGCCTTGCTGGAAACTCCTGTTTCTGCCGTTCGCTGTCTCAACCATTAATATCCCAGAGCAAAAGTGGACGAGCTCTTTACCAGAATAACTCTTTGTGTTTCTCTAATGGGCTGCTATTTACAGCAGGTATGTCTTGAAGAGAAGAACAAGCACATCACTGTTAGCTGGGGAAGATGAAAGCACAAATAACCAATAAATACTTGCAGATTCGTGGCATTTTTGTGGGGCTGACCCATAAAACGAAACAGGACTGCAAACAGCTGCAGACTGTATCTTTATTCACCCAACAACAACCTTGTACCACTCTTTCAAAGCGAGCCTCCAGCATGCTGATTACTTAATGCATCAGTACGCTAAAAACTGCATCCTGCCCTGTGTTAAACCCTGTGTTTTCCTTAGCTCGCTTTAGTTAGATGAGCATTTAGGTAAGCAGTGAACAGAATGTACCTGCAGGGACTGTGTGTAGCATTATTGTGCAGTGGTGAATTCTGTCATGCTTTCTTGCATTAACATTGAATAAAATGCGATCGCATGGAGGGAAGTGCTATGTAGTGACCTGTATGCCATGTGGCAGCAGGTAATCAGAGATGCACTATAAGGAGATAATGCATCAAACGCATGTAGAAAGAGAAAGATAAATGCATCTGCAATGCACCTGCAATGCATTTAATTTTGTAATGCACATTTCCTAATAATGCAGAACATTCGGTTTAAATAATGTGGGGCGGCGCATTATCTTGAGTTAAGCTGCGATATTATTGTTTTTCAGTATAACAGTATTATTGAATATAATTGGATTGGATTCATATAATTATTATGAAGTATTTTCCATATAATAAAATTGAGGACTGGACTGTCAAGCTTAGAAATGACAAGTATCAAGTGTCATATAAATATCATAAAATTGTTCGGTGTGACTCGTGCGTTATATTCCAAGCTGTATGTCATATGATAGTTTGGTGTGCTGAACAGTCGACAGAGGCAGAGAGAGAAATAGGAACTGCAAATGTAACAAATTAATTTAACAAATATACATCTGGACAAACAGTTTGAGCTCTGTCTCACTCAGAGTCAGTGCTAGACTCTGACAAAACCCATTTTCAACACCTCACGAATGACATACGGTCATTACAAAGACTGTAATGATGGCAATAACAGTTAATCTCACAAATATGACTGAGACGTCTTCTGGCAAATGTGTAGTTATTAGTCATGTACATTACCCTAAACAAATCTATATAGAGATTAAACAAACCATAGATACTAGTAATTTTCACTGGAGTCTGTGCGTGTGTGTGTATCATGATGTTTCATAAATATTTGATTGATTGGCCCATCAATAAGTTAAAATATCAGTTATTGGTTATTGGGTTGAACTGTGAGCCTCACATATCTGCTTATGTTCTAGTTCTCCCAAGATCACTTCATTTATACAGGAACATGTGTCCTTATATTACACAAGTACCTACACAGAGTGCTGCTACATACACATATCACAGTTAATACTGCAGCTGTATCACCAATGTATGACACTAGTTTTTTGTGTCCATTCTTATAAGGTAGAATTGAGCTGGGAAAATAGGTAAAGGGCAAAAAACCCCACATGTATTGTGACAAGTTTATCATTCAGATAAACATCAGTTCAGCAGTACACTTGATTCTTAGATGTAAATTTGAGCTTGTTTTGTCTTGTTGTGCTGTCTCCCAGTGACAAACTCTTTCTTTGAGCCATCTGCTAGCCTCAAGATGCTGCTTGTGTGTTTGTGTTTGTACTGGGTATCTGCTCCACCGTCTGTTCGTCCTTACACCTTTAAAACAGTTTTCAGAAAAAGTGTAGGAGCTGTATTGATCCCCTGCCATTGATCCTAGTTAATCTATAAATCTCTCTGCTTATAACAGGCTGTGTCCTGCCCATAGTTAAACAGTCAAGTGATGTATGTGAATAACAACATGGCTATAGTATATGTTAGACCCACACTAAGCCATTTTTTTACCATTTGTTTATTTTGTAAATTTATTTATTCATTTAGTGAAGACAAATGAGTGACTATACATTATTATGCCCAATAAGTGACTACTAACAAGGACTCTGTTTCTTAAAATCATCATGAGCTAAGTGGAACGTCGAGACTATTGGTGCAAATGGTTCTACTTACAATGCATTTTAAGGAACAAAGCTCAGATAAGTAAATAGATGAGTTGAAATAAATTTGTGATGCGGGAGACATGAATGTAGTACAGCGATGTAGGTAATAAAGGAGAGCTTTCAGATTACTTTTTGGGTACCCATCACACATGTTGGCAAATAATTGTGATTGGATGTTCCAGTCAGGGGTGGGCGGGGCTGTGACCATGCAATACATGGTTAGAGTGCAAGACAAACTCTAAATGTATGTGAGTGAACTGCAGTGGAGCGGCCCATGTGGTCACACTTCTTAGAAAGAGCCTGCAGGAATAAGAACTGCATTTTAAATCGTAGTTAACATCTTTATCTCCTCTCTGGTGCACTTTTTAAAGCAGTAGCCAGACTGCTTAATAAATTAGATCAAGTTTATATTTTGTTTTTATACTTTCCCCAACAGAAATAGGCAGTTTTTTATTTCTTTGTATTTCTCTTCTATCTGGAGAGATTCTTAAACCAGTTTAGTTGTATCGGCTGCAAAGAGCACATAACCACGTATAAAACTAAAACTGTAGTGATATAAAGTCTCTAGATATCCATAAATCTCAGAAATCCATCTCACTTTTTCAGTGATCCAGAATATTTTTATGGAGGATGTATTTATAAATATTAATACACTTCTGCGTCCTGCAGTAAACAGACATTTGACTGACAACTTGGTCATCTGTTACAGGCTACATATAATAAATGTTTTTTGACATTCAGGGTCAGTTTAGCCTGAGGTTAACACTATAAGCTGGTAAAATAGTGATGGTTAGTGGAAACAGTGTATGTGTAAAGTTGTTGAAATGTGAAGCTCTGATATCCTAAAAGCCTATTTTGATAAATTTCGTACATATGCATTTGCTATGAGAATTAGCTTTACAGAAAACTAAAACCCTAAAAATCTTGACGAGAAGGTTTAATTAATGAAACAACTCTCTTGTTTGTATTTGCTTTGTGATATGGTTCTTAATTTAAGGATGTATAAAACTGCACGTCAGAATCAATTAGTTTCATCACAATCCGGATTTATCCTGGAAATGTCTTTGCTGCAGTGCAAGACAAGTCAGAGCGATGCAGTTATAATGAACAGTTGTGTACACTGCAACAGAGCCTGTCAATTATAATACAGCTTTGGATCCTTGTTTATTATAATAAGATTGTTTTATTGTCACTCGTTTTCAGTGCAGGTGGGTGGATTTATAAAATGGCCTACATTAAAGTCAGATTATTCAAACCCAGCTTTGCAATTCATTGAGGTGTAGTTACTTTTAATAATCGTGAAGCAAAGCATCAGAATAATGTCACTGATTGCGAGTTTGTTTTCTTGAATATAAAGTATATATTATTTTTGAGATATTTGCATAGGAAGTGAACCCAGTTGTAATGTAACACACTGGAGAAATTTATGAATTTTATTAATGTATTTTGTGTGTAAATAAGATTGACGTGTTTAAAAAAAATGAAAGTGGTCTTAAAAGACTGACCAACACTTGCTTTGGGTAAAAGTGTCATGCCATACGCATGAATGTAAATGAGAAGACTGTATACGGTTCTATGCTGGTTTAGGGTCTACCAGAAACTGCTGAGATGCATTTCTTAGCAGCATGGATGCTAAACACAGACTTTCAGTAGAGGAACTGACCGATATTTTACAGACTAAATAACTGTAACCTAATATTGTGCAAAACTGTTCTACCCTCGTTAAACATGACAACTCACAGATGACTTAAAACAGAAGCATTGCTCACAGCAGTCAGTTTGAGGGCTGACAGTAATTGTCTTTTTATTGTTGAAGGCAGTGCATTTGTAACAAAAGTCAAACTTTTATGACTGCCTCTGTGCTTTAAAGCAGACAAATTCAGAGATGAAACTTCTGGGTGAAGGTGTCAACATACTGGCACGATAACAGTAACTGTTACACTGTTGGCATGCTTAAACAGGATTCTAAAACCCTTTCTTATAAGTTGTGTCTATTAATTAATCCTATTCAAAACACTGAAAACATTAAAGCGTGATTTAAAATAAAAACTAGACATTACCAACCCACCAGTCATTGTTGGATGACCAGTTGACCATCCGTATGTATTCCATATCTTAATGACTGTCTCTTGCTTTTACAAGTATTTGTTGGGAACAGAAATGGGTTTTTCTCCTGGAACAGGCCCTGAGTCTGACGGTCCACGCAGGGGCTTTCTGACTGCAGCTGTGAATGAGTGAATAGTGACAGAGCAGCACACGGCCTGTCAGGAAAGAGTTCCTTCCATTTGCCCGTGAGGAGAATCTGCCTCATGCATGCTGCATAGTAAAAT
>JAZGTK010009211.1:0-17476 GCA_036877625.1 Ambastaia sidthimunki | reverse complement strand
CGAACAGGGAGAGTCCCTCCTGTAGTCCCGCCCACTTTAGGTGCTGATATCTGATTGGTTTACCTGTTCTGTGATGCTTTAATAATGATGTGAGGAGGCAGCAGCTTACTGAACAGATGGGCTGGTCCAGCACACGGGCGCACAGCATCCGCGCTACGATCATGCAGCCTACTGCTGTGTATATCAGCCTGCCGCTGATTTCACGTCTCTGATCGATAATGTCAACATTATACTGACGTTTTTATACTAGGCGCCTGTCTGTGCATGCAAAAGGAGCGTACTTGTATTTTCTTTCCCTCTGTGTGGATGTGAGAAGTCCAACAGCAATTGGGGAGGGACTGATCCCTAATCAGTTGAACTTGACTACAAGGATTTAATTCACACTTTGCAATCGGAGGCTTGCTTTGCATACCGCTGATCAATTCTGCATTGCTTCGGCGGAAATATGATTTTCTCAGACATGAACACAGGGACTAATTCCCCGAAGGTCCACCCGCCCAACGGGACGAGATTTTATACATATCAGGCGAGTACTTTCCAGAATAGGAGTATAATGACAGTATATTAAGCTTTTGTGCATTTATATAGACAAATAACTAATGCAAACACATTTATACACATCTTTGTGTGGTTTATGATTGTTGTTTAATTGTTACACGATTGCTATTTACAATTAAGCAGTTTTTGGGGGAGATCCATCATGCATTAACGTTTGTTTTATTTATTGTGTTTGATCGCTTTGTTGGCGCAAAGAGCGCGTGCAATAATTGCGTACTGGGAGTTTGGTTTTAGTGTTACGCGGCATAGACAGACTTGATAGTTTTTTTCCGTCTGAATCTTTTGGAGAACAGAGTTCAGATCTAAACTGTTATGACCCCGATATGGTGCAAGTCTGGGTCGGAGGTTTCAAGGCGTTAACCAGCAGCAGAACTGAGCGCGCTATCCGCTGTTACAGAGCGCGTGCATTCCTCTGGAGGCGCGAGCGCTTTATATATACAGCCGTATATACTGTCAGTGTATTAAAGCAATGGCCCTCATAGATGCTGCACTGTATATTGTTGAAATGTGATTTATGTTTATTCAGATTCATTATCTACATGTCAGGTTATAGTAATGTTATAGCTCAAACTGTATTTTAAAATTATTATGTTCGAGTGTTCATGCAAAGCTGAGACTGGGGCTAGTTGTCTAATACTAAATATTTCTCAGGGTACGTTTATTTTTAAAACATAGTTTCTGTGTAGGACTGTATCGTAAAGCTTTGGCTAATATTAAACTATTTTAAACCTTATTGTTGTGCATATTCTTACTAATGTCTATTGAAACATATGATTTGTATTGTTAACACTTTCCTGACTATGTCGCTAGATTTATTGTTACATAAGCTATTTCATACAAAATAATAATGATATTTTTATTATAGAGTTTTAAACTGCAGTACCCCACAAACCAACATACAAAACTGTGACTCTGTATAATTACAGAGATTTGGCCCGTGTGACATCTTCACCATGTGATGACCAACCAGCCCTGATCACCCCAATTATTCTGTACAGGCGGTATTTGTAGGAAAGCCCATTAATACACTGGAAATGCATTGAAGGATCTCTGATATATACAAACCCACGTATATTGTCCTGATCTGCTGAACAGCATGCGCTGCTCAGCTGTGACCCAAATCTCATGCATTGGAATGAGGGCAGTGTCTTTAGATATTGATTTCTGTAACGCCATGGTAACCAAGCCAGTGATGCTATCAGTGAGAAAATGTGGCTTTGGAGGGGACGATTTCATCTGTGCTTTGTTCAACAGGTGTTATATGTGCTTGTTTAACAGTCTGTATCGATATTTGTTCGTGTATTATAATCCAGGTTTATTTAGGCTTGCAACCCTCTGCATTTAACCCATCCGTAGTGAGGAGTGAACACACACTGCAAGTCGTGAACACACACACACCCGGAGCAGTGGGCAGCTACCACTGCAGCACCCGGGGAGCAATCGGAGGTTAGGTGTCTTGCTCAAGGGCACTTCAGTTGCTACCCGACTGCGCTGGAATCGAACCAGCAACCTACAGATTACAAGCCCGACTCACTAACCAGTAGGCCACAACTGCCCCCATATGTATGTGTATTTCTGTGCGTTTGTGTAGATGCAGTTCTCACAGTCTCTATTCAGCTTGTCTTGTCATTGGCAGTAAGGGTCTCCCCATGGAAACCCACCTGAGAGATTATCCGCTGATCCACAGCAGCACATCTATTGCATTTTACCCTAAACGTTACCATCACAGCACAAGCAATGTAAACAAACCAATCACGTCCTGTAAACACACTTTTTCACTGTAAAAGCAACATGGTTGGTTTTTGGCCTGTCATCATAATTGCTTTTTAGTTCTTTTTCGACAACATACAGAAATATTCTATTTTTTTTGTAGCCTTACTGAGCAGGCCGATCGCCCAGCGTTTCCAGCACTTTGTACCGTACACATGATATTTCTCACTTTTATTTAGCATTCCTCACCAGACCTGGCAAACATCGCTCAGAGTCAATATTAGTGTTGGCGTAGCAAAGCACATCTCTAGCACCGTGTGCGTTCTCCAAAGCCGTGTGTATGTCTGTGTAGGTATGTGGGGTTTGGTCAAACCGATTTCATTTGATTAATAGGGTTTATATGAGGCACAGGGCAAATATGTAGCAGGGCCCGTCAGAATGGAGCGTCAGCAACAGTCTTCTATAATGTTGGAAATTTGAGTCTAAACAAATACGGCTTAGTGCACTGATCCTACCCAGAATTCATAGCATAAATGTTCTTTGGGTAAGACAGATTGTGTTCTTTGGGTAAGACAGCCTCTATAATGAAAGTATCAAGTATAAGCAATGTATAGCCCTCAGCATCTGGGTCTCTGTCATAAAGTGCAGAGAGCATAAGTTGATTACCTCGGTCTCCTTCATAGCCAACATTGTTTTGGGCCAGCGCTGTTAATAAAGGCCAGTCAAGGGTGTAGTCACAGCCTTCCTGTATCATATCCAGTGGGATTATGTTGGAAATGAGAGAGTGGGGGTTTGGTGTGTTTAATGGAGAGTGATCATCGCCTGGCCGTTTGAAAGAAGATCTCAAACAATATTTGAAATAAACAGTTGGGTTTATACTGTTGGTTCAAGGTGCCATATAATGGAAATCTGGAGTTTCATTTATGAAAATAGTCATGGTTATAAGGCCACAACTATGTTTACACTTGCTGAATGTCATTGTTGCTCGTTTCAAGTGCAGAGAACATAGCCATTCAACAAATTGTACTTTAAGACTTTTTTGTGTTAAAGACCAAAGACCTCAGTTAGTGTTTTGCATCTTAAAGGTACAATGGCAAAAACAAGACTGTGCTTTTTAAGACTGTATCCTAACTAGCCAACCAGCTGTAACCACGTTAAGCAGTAAATATCAGGACATTTTGCCGACTGCTGGTTCTGCATCGTCCTGGTTAGCCCCACCCACAGTAAAATCTCATTGGTCCAAATGACCAATTAGGACATGATGTGTCATGATTTGTCATAAAAAGGGATTTTAATCAAAGTAGAGATGACCCTTGAACTGTAGAATATTTTAGATTTCTGCCCAATCACAATCACCATTATGCCCTTGAGAAGTGTCCTGAACCTGGGCTGTAAGCACCATCCATTTAAAGACTGTGTTGTAATTTAACTGCTAAAGCTTAAATAATAAGAGAGTGATGAGCACTGATGTGGGTTTGAGAGATGTCCCAACATTATCGGAGAGATGGATGAAGAGAGATTGTGATTGATAGAGAGAGGGGGTGGGTTTAATCAGACTAATGGCTTAACCCTTCTTTGATATTCACAAAGGGCTCAAAACACTCAACTAGTTAGACTAGAGGCTATGTACAAGATCCTTGTATTGTTCAAGATTATATGTGTAAGGTTTGGGGGGGTATTGATGCTTTTTGAGAACCTCATTTATTTAAATTAATAACGATTGTTAAGCCTTAAAGAATGAAAGAATGCACCTAAAAAATCATTGTTTACTGACCCTCATGTTAATCCAAACTCGTATTGTGCTGCTCTTTCCAATACACTGCCGAGTGGCTTTGGTTCATAAGGCGAGTTTTTATGATGCCATAAGATTTTAGATACATTTTAAAACAGTTAATTAAAGAAGACGGAACACTTTCAGTTGCTTGGTAACAACAGGATAGTGATCTTCCTACAGCTATTGGGGCCACTACTGCCCATCTCAACTACGACTTCCATTGTTTCACAGGGACGTCTCAGAGCTCTAATACGTTTAAATCGTCCACACACATGCTAATACTCGCACATAAATTCACAACACTGTCGATGATTACCCACAATCCAGTGCTCTGTCCTATTGTCTGTGGAGCTCTCGCTGTCAGCCTCTGTGGTTATGTAATCTTGTTCAATCAGACCTGATTAGCACGGAAAATCCCTTTCAGTCACGTATGTCCCGAGATGACAAAAACTGTGCAAATGACAGAGATATCGTATGCATAAAAAGAACAAACCAACATTAAATAACCATTGTTACCCGTTTATGATAGTTTGAGCATGAATTTGAAGTCAGTTTAGCTGCTGCTATATGCTGCCTGCAGGTCACATTATAATGATTTTATTTATGAGATAAATACTCATTATACCACAGTGTCGTATTTACCAGCAGGAAACTCATTATTTGTCTTCAGACGCCAACATCCTCAATTTTGGGTGTGTCAATTTATAAATCTTGATGGAAACAAATTTATATTGATTGTAATTACAAGGCAAATTATGTTGTTTGTGTATTATTGAAACCTTTTGCTGGCTTAAGATATAACAATATTGCACAATTAAACCACATTTTCCAATATTCTCAAAAATTATAAAAACTGAACTTTTTTGTTTTTCAAATTAAACACCCAAAATGCATTTCCTTTAATAGTGTCAATAAGTTATATTAAAGTAAGAATATGTCTATAACTCAATTTTGACAAAAATGTCAGATGGAACTTTAATCTTGTTGCACTAATGTAAATACATATATTCTGCTTACTGAAATTGCCCAACCTGCCTTTTAATTCTGAGCTAATTTAAAGCTATTTGAATGTCACAATCATATTGTATTATGACTTCAAAACTTTGAAGTAGAAGATTTCCAGGAGAACTTCCATCTATCTGAGGTGTTTGTGTCATTAAAACCTCTCACCTCTTACATTGAGGTTTGTCAGTTTAGTGCTTGAGATCAAGTCAGATCTTTGTTCTGGAACACAGGTGGCACTTTGGGAAAAACAAATTACATCCAACCACAAAGCGACAGTCTCATATTGTTCACCCACCACTGATCTGCTCTATTCAGTAAAATGATGTATGTAATTAAACGCTCTATTCAGTCAAAGGTCAAAGCAAAGACAAAGGCCGTTTGTTGTGTCATAAAGGAGAGGCTAATGTGAGATTTTATTCACGGCTTGGGTTTAATTTTGCTGAATGCAACAGAACGAAAACGTGGAAGTCCAGAGCTGTTTAAAAGGTCAGAAAGACATTTTGAGCTGAAATTAATGAATTTGTCTCAGCAGTTTTAGTAAACAACTAAAAGTGGCGACGCTGTTATGTTTTTCATTGGTTTTATAGTGAAATATCAATATAGCATTTCCAGTAACTTAGGTAAGTTAACCCTAATTTAGGCTTAACTCTAAGCTAACCCTTTTTTTCTGAAAAGTAGCACTTTAGTATAAAACAGCCATGTAGTTTGTAGTATTTTTTCTTATAAATTTGGATTAACCTTTATTATCCTACTGCGACACACATCGTAAATTTTCTTGTCTTGTTATCTTGTCTGAAAACTTTGTTGTACTGTACCGTCTTTTTAAAATGATGTGAGCTGTAGCTTTGGAAACTTCAGTTTTAGTTTCTGTCATTTGACTCACTATAGAGCTGCAGTCTGCAGCCTAGAGGCAGCAATAATCAGCAGCACCATTTTAGGCTAATACAGAGTTTCTTTCCTTCTCGCTCGCTCTCTCTTTCTATCTCTTCTTTCCCCTTGCGAGCACTTCGTCAAAGCAATTAAACACTTTCTCAGCTCTGTCTCACTCTCTCTATCTCAAAGCAGACACGCTCGGATGCTGTTCCAACCGAGTGTCAGGAAAAACGTACGACTCGGCCGCGCCTCCTCATTAAAAGTGCAACTTTTCGTTTTGTTTCGCCAAGCAGTTTTAAGCACTGCAACGGTTAGCGGAAAATCGGGTGGGGAGTGGTTTGGGGTGTAACTGTACGTCCGCGCAGTGCTGCGTTATCAATGCGATTTCAAATAACACACAGCTAGTCATCGAATATCAAAAGGCAGATAAACACACGCATTGCAGGAGTTAAAATATGTCGGTGTCATCAGGCATTTATGGACTAGTTGTACATGTGTGGTAACTGCCCTGAATTGTTGCCCATAAACAGTGTTTCAGTCACTTATGTGATTACATAATGATTGAAAAACTCTTTTAGATGGTCAACAGTAGACAACGTGGCAGCCTGGTTTTGGAACTCATAGCCTCCTAGTGTCAGTATCAACTGCAAATACCAGCATAAAGTTTAGAACACCCATATGAGATTATAATGGCGATTCCCCACAGCAGATGTGCACATGGATTAGACCAGCAGGGCATGACTCTTGATTTTGACACAATGTTGATGTCTTTTGAACCGAGAAGTGTCTTTATCACCAGTACAAGTAGTTCTGCAGCTTGACCCAAAAGAACCTGGTATACCTCGTATATCTTTGTTTTACAAGGTTTATAGGGTTTTCTGCATAATTTAAGAAAATGCAATGTGTGTTGATTGTGACAGTAACTGACAGCAACAAATACAACATATTTTTGGAGTGACTTTGCATTGCAAGTCAATTAACTTTAGCCTGGTTTTGCTCCTGGGCAGCTATTTTCTGTGTACTGAAAGACTGAAATCTCCAAACTGTTTGTTCAGATCATGTTTAACTTTAGCAACACAATTAAAACCTATTTAGATTTTTTTCTGGCTGGTCATGCTAAGTTTTATGTGCCTTGTAGTTCACGCTGCCTCAGCAAATGCCAAATTCCAACATTTGTCAATTTATGCTGGATCGGTGTGTTAACCCTGTTGGTATTTGCTTGTGTAGTGTGAAAATGACAGTTTCCCCATTCTTAAACTTCAGTTTGAAATGTTGGCATTTGTTTAAGTGTTTGGAACAGCGTAGGCCCGTGTGAGTCATCTTCTAGAGTACACAGAAAGGCTATTGGCTCCTTTAACCAAAAGGCGGGATTTGCATTCCCACTGCCACATTGAGCTTTATGGTTTTACCCATTTGTTTTTTTTAAGTGGTTGTAAGTGGTTAATTTTTTATACTATCTCTGCAGGGTCACAAAGTCTGTGATTATAAATGCAGACAGCTCTGCTGGTCAAGAACAAAACAAAGGCATTGTGTTTACAATGATCAAGCAGACCCCCTATTGGGCAACTGCAGTGCTCACCAACGTCCTTCATAAAAATGCAAGAAGGTCTGTGGGTTTCCTGAATCCAGCAGCTTGCTAAATGCATGGCCTATTTTTCTCTGTGTGTATGTATGTTTTAATCAGCCTTTGTGCATTTAAATCTCAGTGGGGCAGATGTGAAGGAGTTTGACCCATTTTGATGGATTCCACAACGATTAAAAGGATGAGTGAGCTTTCCAGAGCAGTGGATGCCTGTGTGTGTGTGTGTGTGTGTGTTGTTCTCTCAGCTAGGCATCAGGCCTTCCTTAACACACACTGTGTTGCACTTTTCCCCAGGGTCAGTGTGTCATTGTTTTATCTAGTGATGAATATATTTCATATTGGGGGAGAAAGCAAGTAAACTTGTTTGATTCCATAGAGTAAATCTCTCTCACCTCCTCATCCCACTTTTTATGCTCCATTTTATATTTATAAACTCGGTACTGTAGTGAGCTGCCTACTTAGACAGCATTTTTAGGCATTGGAGAATCTGTTAACATTGCCATTTCTTTTCTGCCACTCAGTTTAATCACTTTAAGCAAACCTCATTTTGACCAAATTTCAGGCAGCATTGCCTGTGTCCTTAGTGGATAAATCAGTCTCAGAATGCATTAGCTCAGTGAAAATTGTCATTTACGGTGGCAAATGGAGTTAAAAGAAATGTCAATTTTCATTTAATCACAAGTGCTTTTCAGATATTTTATTCAGTACTGAAAAATATCAGTAGAAAATTGTTCCATCTACTTAAACATGATGACCTATTTCACTCAGCTCTTGTGTTTGCTATATTTTTCTAGAGTTTTAAATTGTTAGCCTAGCAGTATGCTAAAGCCATTGAAATAGAGGCACAGGTAACATAATAAATGGTAAATTTTAAAGACAGAACAAGTACAGTGTCTTACTGTGCACTTGCAAGCACAATATCTTAGGTTTGGACATGTGGTTCATAATAAAGTTCCCAGTCTGCCGGTTTGTGGTTCTGTACTCATATACTCGGTTAGTTGGTTCTGTTTGGTTTGTGTCATGCTGGCTAGTCCCGCCCACTCAATGCTTTTGATTAGTTTAAAGTCCTTCTCCAGCAGGATGTGTGTTCAGCATCAAATACGGTTTGTTTGGTTTGTGATTTTCACGTTTTGTGCAAACACATAAATTACCTTTGGCACGAAATTTGTGGTACCAAGTTAGTAATGCTACATACTGTACAGCCACTTGCTCTCCACACAGAATAGGCACATATGTAGGTCAGCACAGCTGTAAAGGAACCATTAGATGTTCGAACACATGCAGATTTGTCCTTTACAAAATCAATATACAAGCTGACAAATGGCCTTCATTATTTTAACTGCTGTAATAAAATGATATGTGGCCTCATTTGTTTTTAAGTGATCGAATGAGTTAATTTAAATGAAAGAGGGATGGAGAGAGAGACTGTCTTCTGTCTTTGCTATCTTTTGAATGTCCTTAGTTTTCACCGTTTTTTACCTCCCTATCTTTTTTTACCCATAATGCAGCTGGAGCGGCGAGACTGTGTTGTCAGCACATTTGTCACTGTGGCTATAATAGTCATTCACTGGCTCCCACGCAAGCCTTTGGTTAACGCTAACACCTGTACTGTCACACAAAGCAGAATGAATTCTGAGAGACCAAGCGTACATATGAACACAAGCTTTTTAGATCCCTCACTTTCTATTGTGTGTAGTTAGTTGATGCAGTAACTCACGTCTCATCAACTCCTCAGGGTGAAAAACATAGAAATGGAAGCCATTATCACAACAGAACGCAAGTTTCCCCAAAACAAATGCATCGGTTTAGCTCACATTTCCTGTAAGCGGGTTGTTTGGCCATGTCAATGTGCAGAAAATATCCTGGAATCATGTGTATTGTGGTATTGGTTTTCCATTGGTGCCTTATTAATTTTTCCTACCATCAGCTTGAAATTCATGCTAGGCTAAGCTTGTCAAATGCTTGCATCACTAGGCACTTTTGTGGAAGTGGTAAAACTGCTTGGTCCCTGATATAGCTTCCAATGATATACCTCCTTCAAAATATACATATCAGGTTTATTTTACCGTTTATTTTACTGTGTGAAAGCACTGCGTTTTAATTGATCATTGATGCTTTGAAGTGACGACGTGGAATTGTGCAAATCTGAATCTTAATGTTGGGGAAGTATGAGTTAGTGTCCACTGCAACTAGCTACCACAAACCACAGACAATTGAAGCCAACAGTATAGACAAAATGCAAGAGATGCTAACCGTAAATGTAGATGTAACTAGCGTACTGCATAAGGCACCTGGTTTAGCTATCATACCCCACCACTGATATCTCATGCAGTTATTCATAGCTGTGCAGTGGCCTCTCATTTATTAGCCCCTTGTATTTGTAAATAATACAAGTGCACTACAATGCCCCTACCAGTGTTCAATTAAATGAGCATTGGCCATTTCATCATTTATGAGATGTCCGTAAGGTACTGTAGAGACAGACTCATAAAGCTGCACTGATGTGACAAATATTTCACCTTTATTTGTTTGTTACTGCAGTGCAATGCAGAAAAAAAGGCTAATAAAATATGGAAAAAAACTAATTTGCTGGTCAAGTGACGTCTAGGTGAATACAGTGACTTATGTAGCTTTGCTGTTGCCTTGTAGTGTCTTTTTTGACTTTGCCTAAGTAAGTAAGTAAATGAAGCCATGTAGTAACATTGCAACAGAGAATAATTGCATCATAGCTGACCTTGGACCTCATCAGACTCAGCTGATCTCAGATATTGGGCTTTAAGTAGCTGAATTTGGTATAACTGTATAACTGTGGTTGCACATACTGTAGACCATTAACCAGCAAGTAATGTTGTCAACATTTGTAGGCCTGAATTTAAAGCTGTAGTTTATAATTCTTTGGTTAAAAAAAGGAAAAAATCTGTTACTGAGGAAGTTTGTAACAGATCAGTGGTCAGGATGGTCAAGTGACCAAGTTTTTTTGAAAAAAAAAGTATATCAGGTACCTGCAATTTTATGTTTCAAACAGAGATGGTGAAATAAAGGCAAAAGTTACAGACTGCAACTTTAATTATACTTCCAACTTCCTCCAAAAGCTACATAATGTCGTTCCAACCAGGACAAACATGATTGATATGTTAACACTGAAATAACTTTTCCTTGAATCATTGTACACAGCCGTTCACATAAGGCGTCCACCCAAATACTGCTGGAGATTTCATCTGAGCACACTGGGTGTGGAAGATTAGGATGCAAATTGAAGACTGGTCCATCCCTGTGGCAGCTCACAGTTAATGGCATTGCCTTAGGACGGGCTGACATTCAGCCAAATGATTCCAGAGAAATCAATAAACTTCTGTGCTGAAGACATTTTAAATGCCCATGGCGCTCCCAGCATTTCATCACTTGCAAACAGACTTCCTGCTGATATTGCTGCAGTCCGGTATGGACGACTACAGCCAGACTGACCCCTCCATCAGAAAAACCTAAAAAATTGGAATTAGCTCAGCTGAGCTGGATGACATTTAATTTACATTTGTCTGTGTAGGTCTATGTGAATTTGATTTAGCCCTGCTGGAAAGACCAATCTAGCTGGTTACCACCATGTTGTCGTCACTCAAAGGCAGTTGCTTGTCTGGCGGGTGCCCCCTCTGGAAGTACACAACCTATATGCTTTAATGTTTGTTCATTGGCTCTCAGTTCTGAGCATAGAATTTATCTGGAGCTGTAGGAAAATTATGCCCTGACAATGGTGATTGCTGATTGGTGCCACCGGAAGATCTTGCACAGGCCCATCCCCTTCACTATTACTCATGGTGAATGAGCTGTAATGTCAAAGTTTGCAATTAAGATGTTTCCTGTCTGTTAAGAGCCCTCTAAAATATGGACATTCTAGTTTATATTGTACTTTATTGTAATTAAATATTAGCTATGTTATATATATATTTATAAGATTTTGTCAGAACATACTGTACATTGAGCTGTTAATGAAAAAAAAATGCCTTTTGCTCCCAGAATGGTGTGGTTAACATCTACTAGTAGTGACTTACGGGTTAACCAGCCAAACTTTCACTCCTTACCGGTCAAACCCCAGGTCACTTAATTTGGTTTTACAAAAAAACATGCAGGCATGGATGTTGTAATTTCCCCACTAGATCAGCACAAACTAGCCTGAACAAGCGTAATGGTATAAGAAAGTCTTTTCACAGGAGATATGTTTAACTCTCACCAATACATTGTGATCATGTTTTACAATTTGAAAGCATTTCAACTTAACAGATCATTTAAATATGTATGCTAATCCAAATGCATATGGTCACATTTTTTTTATCTAGACATGATGTGTTAGGCTATCTAGTATTTGTGTTTGCTAGATAACTATAAGTACCTGTTTATGAGTACAAATGGCTAGCCTTCGTTAGGAAGCTATAAACAGGCCTTACGGGACAACTAGCATCAGTAAACTGCAGAAAATAGAAATTAAAAAGAGATCTTTCAACAGCTTCCTTGTGCATGCTCATGGGGAGCCAAGATTCAAGATGTTTCTCTGTGCCATTACAGTACAATCCCTCCAAAGTTTCAGCCAGTACTCAAGAAAAATATAAGCAGTCCTCAAGGTTTGTTCTTCTGGGATGCCCATCAACAAGATTCTGGACCTGTCAGATTTCCAGACGTAATGTGCCAAGAGACAACCCTGGAGGTAGTCACTTAACTAAGTTGTGGTTTTCTGTACATGGCTAAGCAGTTGTTATTGAATGCCCCAAAGGCATCATGCAGTTAATGTCGGAGAAGCCTCGAGGCAACTATGAAAAGGGTAGCCCTGTCATGCACCACCAGTTCCAACTGCCCTGTCACGGACCTACAGTACCCTGGTGTGCAAAACTCATGGCCACCTGCTGCTCTCTATAATCGATTGGTTTGTTAGCGTCCATACAGCTTGTACCAGCTGTACCAATGAAAAACGCATCTCTCTGGGCCGGGTCGAGTGAAAAGATGGATCGTTGGTAAAAACTGAACATCCCCAGAGGACCCTGAGCACCGAACGCAATCTTTCTCCAGCAGGTATGGGCTGAACAGAGAGAGCTGATCTCAGCGGCCCTGTGAGAAGACAGTTGCATGAAGCTCAAGTGTTTTGCAACCCTCTAAAAATGCCCATTGTTAGCGCTGAGAGAAAGAGTACCCTACCATCTGAGTGCTTTGAGGCTTTTGTCGCTTTCAAATGACTCATAAATGAGTAGACGATGACTCAGGTGGGCTCTTACAAGCCTTTGTAGTGCAAGCAGGTTTTGTGCCATGAATAACGCCACACGAAAAAAGAAAAGGCCATTTGTATCTAGTGTTTAAGAGGGAAGGCACAGCTGTGAGCCCTCTGATGCTAATGTGATCTCAGTAAATGGTTTCTGAAAGAGGCTAAATGTTGTGTATATTAGGTTCATGTTGTTTATTAGGGCTAAAACCAAATGTCAAGCAGAATTTCATGTGGTGTCTGGTATTACTACTTTAATGTTAACAGAAAACCTGCTGTCTGAATAGTCGGGTTTGTCAGGGAAACATGGGAGGCAGTAAGCATGTGTTTGCTCATTTCATTCCAAAGGTTCCGGGTTCTTGTGACTTAATATCACAAGAACCAGGAATTATATAGGGTTACGTTAGGGTGCCTTGTTTCTGCTGTTTAGGCAAACAAAAATGTGTTAATATATGAATGAAATTAGGGCTGGGTATTAGCGCAAATGCCCCAATCCCATTTGGTTTTAATTTACAAACTCTCGATTCAATTTAATTAATAGTACAAAGTCATATACAGAAATATTTATCTTTATTAAAGGGAATTGCATTTCTGATTCTCCAACCAACAAATTGTTATCAGCTTATTGTAAATATTTTATATCTTATAAATATTTTATCTTAAGAATGTAATATTTCATAAATATTTATATCTCATGTTTTGAGATAATGTGAACATTTTGAGTCACCAGCTTATAACCTCATACTAATTTTCCTGAACAAAAAATATACATAGATTACAAGACAACTCATATAAGACAGACTGTGAACGGGTGCTACAAGATTATTAGCATTAGCAAGATTATTAGCATTAGCAAGATTATTAGCATTAGCAATGTACATCATGAATTTTTACTACAAAAGTCCACATTTGATACATCACTTAACTCTTTCTTCAAAAACTAGCATTTCATGCAGTAGAAACTCAATAAATAAGATACCGTACTGGGGTTTGTGTCACTACATATATGCACTTTGGTCTTTGAGATTAAGGGAACAAGTTGGTTTTTGACTATTTTTTGTGCCGATAGTCTGGGACCCCTGAGCTAGCAACAAAAAACACACAGAATATTCATAGGTTAGCTAGCCGACCCATGTGACTTGGTTCCACAAGAATGACAAGATAATCAAAGCACCCCTCAGTCACCATAGCATTTAGCTTTTCGTTGTCAATAATTTAACAACCAATAGACTTTGAATATTTCATAAACATAGTAAAGTATTTATGAATCTTGTTGGTGGATGGGTTTTGATGATCAAATGATCAAAGCTTATAGTCAGTATAGCGTTTTCCAGAAGAAAACCTTTTGTGATGTTATGTGACAGATTACAATCATGATGACCCTTCAACCACTTGGTAAAAAAAATAAATTATTTAACCTTTGGGGCACAATGGTACATTTTCCCAAGACAGTTATATGGAAAATCGATATTTACACACGAGCAACTTTATTTGAAGTGAACCACTATCATTTATAGTCTCCCAGGTAACTTGCAGTAGAAACGGCTATGATAATATTTAAACCTGTGAATTGATATTTGATTGAACTTCAAATATCATTTTGTTCTGCTAGTGTCCAGTAATCACCACAGAACGGTTTCTGGGAGAAAACTGACTCTGATAGACACAGGCCAGAGGGGTCGGCACAAATCAGTTTGTTCAATTGATTTGATCTTTGGCTTCTTGGGAACAGCACAGCCTTTAAAAACTGTGTGATTTTCTCAACATGCTGTCGAAAAGAAACTTCATACTGTGCTTCACGAATTACCATTGCTTTAAAACATAAGCGATCTTTAAGCAACACAGCAAACTCATGTTGCACTATAACACTGACTGTGTGTATACAGAGCTGTGTAGTTTAAAAGTGATTTCTTAGTTACTACAGTTGCTATGGAGCAGTTTAATTTAGTTTGCATGTTGAGGTGATCGTAATTAATCTACATGGAATGATCCCAAAGCCCAATTAATTATAAACTTTTTAATTCTCTAATTTGTCTAATTTCACTTAGATTTACTAAGTAGGAAGTGTTGTTTGTTGTGTATCTGTAACCGCATGTGGGGACAATCCACGGTTTAAAATAGAAAAACTATGAACTAACCCACATGTAATGTTGGGAAATATGTTTTCTATGAAAGAAAATTCAAAATAAATTGCAGTGTTATATTTTAGCATCTTTAGTGTAGTTACCCACTGCCTAGAATTTGCAAAGTAATGTTAGTAATGTTGTTTATTTCGGCACAATTATATTTTTGTCTGCAAAATCATTTCAAGATTTGAAAGATTTTTACCGTTTTAGTCTTGTGTTGTGATAGTGTGTATGTGTGTATGTATATTCCTGCGACCTGCTTGTGCATGCAGTGTGAATGCTTTAACATGTGAATATGTGTGGCAAAATAAATGTAAATGTGCCCCATGTGCTTATGCAACGAACGCAAACATACCGAAATGCGTGTTTATGTGCCGTAACAAGTTACATTCTTCCACCCTGCGACTAATTCAGGACCTGACCCTCATATGCAGATATATGCATTGCTCTGGGCTGCTGCATAATTCACGAGCATGTTTACTGTATGCAGCAGAGAAAAACACATGGGGGACAAATCCATAATGTGAGTCCACTGAGTAACATGAGACAACTGCAGAGAATCTGCATTTTTACGTATTCAGTTTCAGTCTGTAGTTTTGAGTTGATGTGGGCAGCAAGACAGTCTTCTGTTTGAAACGGAGATCATTTTAACATTCACACATGCTAGCATGCAAATTCTTAATCTGAATTTGATCATATGGGCTATGAAACCAAATGAATGCTTTTCTGAACATACTGTATATGATTTATGGGTGATGTTTTCTCGATTACATGTTTTGGTACAAACCCCGTTCGATTAGCTTGTGTGAGGGTGTGTAGTGTATGTGTGCATAAAGAAACCTGAAAATTGCCAATAGTAAATGGCATGCGGTTTGCATTTTATGCAGAAAGACTGAAATGCGTAATGTTTTGCATTGCAGAAGGTACGAGAGAGTTTGATAGATTGAGACGGTAGAAATTCTAATGCAGTCTTGAAGGCGCCCTCTGCCCAAACACTGCATAATAACCAAATGGAAGCGGGTGGACAGTTAGACGTATTCGGACATTACTGGGTGTCTGGGGGAGAATCACAACATTGCATTTTTTTCTGCATCTTTTGCGCTGTGCAGCCGCAGCGGTGTAATCATTGTGCAGTGACCACTGAAGCATGTGATCACATCTGGATCATCAGGGCTTTTAAATTCAGTTAATGTAACGGTTAAATCTGCATTCCTGTCTGTGCATATTACTAGCACTGTTGCTCATGCTTAGGGGATAGAAGATACGGCTGGATTGTTTTTGCCAACAAGTAACAGGACACATGTTTATCATTAACTCTTCTGAAGTGCTTGCTCTCCACGGGCAGCTCGGCCTGGTATTAAAGCGGTGGGGCGTGACGTCAGGGCTGTTGTCACTCGCCAAACCTGAAAAGCGTGACAGTGATTATAGACGCCAAGCAGTAATGTCATTTTCTCTAGTCCTGTTTATAGGACACACATTCATCGGGTCAACTTCACTGAACAAGTTCTGATTGCTGCATCTACCATTAGTTTTAAGAAAACTTTGAGATAACTTATCATTTTGCTTTAAAAGTATATTTTTTGTTTAAAAATTTTTTTTTGGAGTGACTAAGTAGAACTACAATGACCAGTGCTAATTGCTAATATGTTGACTACTGCAAATAGTCAGATTACTGTCATCCAATCAAAATTCAGTGCATTGATTATATAATTTACCTTAAACAGATTAGTATACTTGTATTGAAAAAATACAATTATTGATCTATAAACTTCTAATGCAGACACATTCCATTGCCCCTCCAAATAAATTTGGGTCTTTGTAGTTACAGTTAAACAAACTAGATTTGGAGCGATCACACTGGTCAAATGAACCAGACTTTGGGGTCAAACTAGTGTGAGTACACCTTAAGATATGAGCGTGTTCTAAAGAGAATGTGCAAATGTAAAAGTAATTTTGTACTTATAAAACTTTGTATGAATGGCACTATTTGTCACTGAAGTATTGAGAACTCTTCTGAATGAAGGATGAATAGATAATAAGTGATAAGACGTATTTTTAGTGTGAATAAGTGTACTTACAGAGCATGATGCGGTTGTGCTTTTGTGATGGTTGTGCTTTGAAACAAATAGAACTCGACTTTTCTCAAGTCTCCTCGATTTCCTCCTTTAATCTTCTTTCTTTGAAAGTTCTGCACTGAAGGTATTTATCTCAGACTAGATGTCTCTTAGATAACTCTTATTTAGTTTCATTTTCATGTATTTTTTCACTTGTAACATCTGAGCACTTATAAACTCAGAGACCCTGTCATGTTTTTTGCATGCTATGTCCGTTTTTCTTTTTGCCTTATGTTTTTTTTTTGTTTTTTGTTCCTTCCTGCATGCTTTTCCTCTTCAGAAGGGATAGATTTCTGACTTCTGCTTCGCTGGTCCATGATGACGGCCTCAAGAAAGGTTTTGTGTTGTTTTAAATTTAAAACCTTGGTGGACTCAGGTTGAGGTGAAAAAACAGACCCATTCCCTTGTGGTTCATTGGCTGGTAGGTTCTGATATTATTATACAGGTCATAGGCTAAACTTGGTTAATAAAAGGTGTTTGTAAAACGCCATT
>JAZGTK010009210.1:0-17476 GCA_036877625.1 Ambastaia sidthimunki | reverse complement strand
ACACACACACACACACACAATGCATACACACTCATTTATCCACAAGCAAGGACATAACCACAGACCAAAAGAAGGTCATCGCATATAAAACACACCCAGGTACAAGGCAAGATCTTTCTCCTCTAACTCTCTAAAGTGATCACATGCAAGAGAGAGAGAGAGAGAGAGAGAGAGAGGGAGAGAAAGAAAGAGAGAGAGAGGGAGGGAGAGAAAGAGAGAGAGAGAGACACACTATGTGTTGTGTTTGGGGAGAGGGTGTTCAGAGGTTAAACTTGTACTCCTGAAAGTGTTCCCAGCAGAGATTAATCATTTCGGGCCTGGATGCATCATCGCAGTCATAAATCATTGGGTCTGACCTCTTGTTTCTCTTTCTCTGTGATATTAGTGAGGAGGGGTGAGTAGTGACATTGCTCTCTGCATGACGGTTACCACGACTGGTTACCACCTTCCTCATCATTCAGACTGCATGTAGCTCAGGTCAGGTAAATATGGAAACAGACACTGCTTTCTGACTGCCGACATGACAGAGTTTTGACGAAAGGGGATGTGGCTGGCAACGGTCTAATTCAGCGGCTAAATCTGACAGAAGTTACATTAAAATGAGTTTAAGGCCAATAGGATTTTAGACTTGTGCATTCTTTAAACACATTTTTTTCCTGTAAGAGCTCCTTTTGTTGATTTACTTCTGTGTTTTGGTGATATTTGGTGTTTAAAAAAAAAATCTAATTAAAAATAAATTCAAATATATATATATGAAAAAAAATTAATTCCATAATTTTTTTTTTAAAACCAAGCACTACCTATAAGTTTGATGTCTAAAAAACTGGACATTTAAACATTTCTAGAACTTCTAAAATAACATTTGTAACGATTTGCTACCTAATAGGAAATAGTATGGAAACATTCATTCTCAACCCAAAATTGTTAGCTGGGGAACCAAACAGTTTGACTCTGATGTGATCTGTCAATGGGTCACTGATGCAGCATGTGAACTTCAGCAAACTAATGGGCAGCCATTTTGGAGAGCAGCAGTACAGAAGGTTTCTCATTGTCGACTGGTGAACACAGATGTTATCACCTGCAAGAGATCCTTGCAGATCCTGTGACCCCAGGTTTCTGTGTCACCTATTTTAGGATTCTGAGTCCCTTTACACTAATTACAATAGGAGACCAACTGTTAAAGCGACCGGTCTGCATAATGCCTTCTGTGTAAACTGTGGACTGATGGAAGCCTCAATGTTTCTGCTGATTTCAAGCCATGTCAGAGTAATCATATTTAGAATATCAGTGCACATTAAAACCAGCACTTAAATCAAAAACACCAACGGGAAAATGAGTTGGCGGGCATGTGATGAATTTATTGTAAATCAAATCAGCACTTTCCATAATGATTAGCATTTGTGAACTGTTTAGTCCATAAACATTTGTGGTACTGTTGACAAAGAACCGAAAAACAGCATGCCAAAAACCGCTGTTCATACAACCAAACTACACTTCCCATAATCCTTTGTGGCAGAATGAGAATGATTCAATGCACACATAAAACACTAATTACATACCTCATGCACATCCTGTTCTCCTCATTCTGTCCCAGCAGCACTAAAAACACATTCTGTCTTCAGGGAAATGAAAAGAGAAAGCAATTGTCCATTTTACTGACCAAACTCTCTCGAGTGCACATCACGTCATAATATTAACAATGTTGCAGTCTAGTCGACAGATGTTGAGCAGCCCAGATGTTGAAGCACAAATAAAATGCACAGGCTATAGGTGACAGTTTTATTAAATCAGTGTGGATCTCCTGTAACTATAACAATGTAATCACTATTTTCCATGCGATCAATAAATTATACTGCCTGAAGAGAATATTTTCCATTCTAACAGCTTTTCATTGTTTTTATGCAGTCCTTGATTGCAACAATGCTTTCCTCACAAGAAACTTAGTTTCCAACGCATCCACAATTATTTGTCTTGTGTAAAATGGCCTTAAGATTTTTTTTATCTTTAACCTTGACTGTTAAATTGTTTGGTTAATAAAGATAAAAAAATTAGATAATTTGTTGTTTTGTTTTTTAAATAAGTCATCTTTATTTATTAATTTGCCTTTAAGCTAGATAAATTCTGATTAAACACTCAGCTAATCAGTAAACATCCATATCTTATAAAGCGCAGCCTTCTTATCCTGATCTGCTCATAATGAATATTCACTTATGTCTTTAAACAGAACTGTAAAAACACTCTTATAACTTGAATGAATTAAATACCCCATCAGCTGTAGAAATATCAAGTTTATTTAATTACTTTTGACTAGAGTCTCATGAGATGTTATCTGATCTAAAGCCCTAAAACTGTCTCTCTGCCATTCTAGCAAGGTCTCTCTCCCTTCCCCTTTCTCACACTGTTTCCATCTTTCCATTTTCCAGCATCTTCGTTTGTTCTTTCTCCCTCATGCAAAGTCCTTGGTCATGCTTTACATAACACCGTTGCAGGATGCCGATTGGTCAAAAGAGTTTTCCTGCCGTGCAACAGCTATGCATATATTTATATACACATCACAGACTGCATCTGCTAATCGAAGGATGACACTTTATGAATCTGAAAAACGCTTTAATAAAAAACGTGTCTTTAATTTTTTTATTATGTAGTGCAGCTGAAGGCCTTTCAGGACCTCCGATGCACATCATGTCTAACAACACCCTTTAGCCATAACTATATTCATAATATAACGCAGCCTCTCATACCTTATTGCTTAAATATGTCAGGAAACAACATGTAATTTCATATTATGTTAAGGGCAGAAACCTATGGCAGGACATTGTGGGAGAAATAGTTCGGTCAGCTGTCAGAGCCCCCGTTGCGTTTTCTTCCACACAAACACGTACAACAGTATGAGTGCCATCCCTCAAGCACTGCGAATTAAACTCAAAACAAACCACAACAGAAGGGGCTACAGCACTGGATGAAATGAGGAAAAGAGAGAGAGAAAGCACTGAACTGCTCTAAATCAAATCACAATAAAACGTTGATAGACATAGTATGATTTCCATCCCAAGGCAGAGAAGTAGTTCTACGAAAACTAAGTCTGACTGATAAACTTCCACTGTCAACGCAACAAAGGTGTATAACTTAACATTTATTTGAGTGTTGATTCCCATCATCCTCACCCCCCTCATCAGGACAGCCATTGCCAGGAATCACAGGCGGATGATGATTTTGGGAAGCTCTGCTGTAACCCAGCACCAGTTGGGAGTGCCAGCGCAGAGGGGTATTAGACAGGGCAGACACCAGTGACAGAAGCCTGGGGGACCATCCTTTCCAATACAAGCTGAAGATAGAATCCTGGGCCACGGCCCAATCAGCTCCGAGTTCACGGTTGCAATAAGGCTGCATTAATCAGGAACTCTCTTACTGAAGGTCTTAAACTCTTGTTTATGCACAAATACACACATACAGTATAATTATGACCCAGCTTCTAAAAATTAAGATCCATGAAATTGACTAGTAAGTGCAACTACCTTATCTACAGTATGCTGCTGTACTTCCTGTTTAAACAGGAAGTTGAGGGGGGGTATACTGTATTAAAAATGTTGCCCTTTTATTGTATAGTCAACTACACTTAACAGCTTGTACAATGGAAAAGCAAAGAAGACACTTTTGAAATGAGTACACGGGGGAAAAAAATGGATGATTGGAAAATGAAATAAACAATTAGTGAGCGCAGCCAAAACATGCTGACCAACAAAGTGTCAATTTCAAACTTGCTATTCAGAGACAAGAAGTATTTATAAATTAGGCAGAGCAGACATTCTCATTCTAAAAAACAATTGTGCAGGCACAAAACTTTATATAGTGCTGTGTAGGGCAGTGCATGTCTACATGTTTTCAGAATTGACTATCAGCGGGTTGACTGAATGACTATTTATTGGTCTAAAGTAAGTCCTGTAAAATTAGACTGGGTTCATGACATGAAAGTACACAACCAGACAGATGATGTAAACACTAACAGACACAGACTAGAAGTCACAAAACTTTGATTGAAAGGGCTCTTTAAAACTACTGCTTTCCTGTTACTGTGCCCTCTGGCCTCAGTCGATTATGCTTTGAGCCCTGAGTGATGGGCAGAAGGGTGTGTGTGGAACTGTTATTGTTGTAGCGAGTCTTTTGGGCTACCAGAACAAGGTCACGTTTTTCTAAGTCACTTTTAAGCTTCTATGTTGCTGAAAGGGTCTGGGTTGTGGATTTGACACTGTAACCTAGATAATGTTTACCAACAGTAACCTGTGTTATCCCTGCTTGACTAGAACCCAGTTAACCATCACCTGTTAGCACTGCGTCACCATTGGCCCGACCTGTCATTAAGACATATCGAGTTGGGTGATGGTGACAGACCGGCAGGACAAATATTGTTCATCGGCACTCCAATATTCTCAGCTGTCTGAGTGTGTATGCTGTTTTAGATGCATTAGGGTTATTATAACCCCCACCCACCCCTGTAATCTGTTAATCTCGGTAATCCCAGCCCTATGCCGGTCTGGAATCACAGCCTGTATCTGTCAAAGCGGTTGACAAGAGAAAGACACACACTCAATGTGTCAACACACAGAGGTTGCCTTAGCACAGCACATAAACACTGCTGAGGGAGGTAGCATTTCAAATCTGGCTGCTTATGCCACCTCCACGGCCAAAATACTGACCACTATGCATGCAAACACACACACATTTCTGCATCCCAGCATTCATTAACACATCTCCATTGCTCGAACATACACCCCAGCCCCCAATGCACAAGCCACGCCCCCCACCATCTATCTGGTCTCATTCCCAGCTCTCCTTCACACATGGCGGTCTTGGCCGAAGGACGCAGGACTAGCGGGGGGGCAGCTTGATGATAATGATGCAGACACTCCTATAACTGCAAATGGACTTTGCTATACTAGCCAAGCCAATACATGCACATCTACAAAACACACACACACGCAGGCGTGAACCAGAGTTTTCCTCAACAATGCTAATTGGTTGAAAAGGGTCAGGCTTATGTTGACAGTAATGAAGACTGATGCTCCAGCGTGTCCTCAAATGTTCTGGGTAGTTGCTGGTGAGGATATAAATAAACACTGTCAGTGCTAACCCAGATCTGAAGTTATGTGTACACACACATATACAGAAAAACATAGAACCTACCGGTATAATAATAACACACACACACACATACACATTCTAGCAAGCAATTGTTTTAGTAACCCTAGCAACAGTGAAAGAAAAAAGTTAACAGATTTCAAAGCTGAAACTTAAAAGACATGAATGAAAGAAGCAGAGACTTCTCAGTCTCTTGACATTTTCTGAACAAGGACTGGTTTTCTAAATAACGAGTTACAATTTTTAACAGAGGACGGCTGTGATTTCATAGACTGATTTGGGCAGAATGGAGATCTTTGTCGGTTTAACTAAAATGAAAGTGTGTCTTTGGATTTAGATGTTAGGAAAGGTCATGGGCATCATAAAGTCCACTGAAATACAGCAGATTTATATATGTGCCATATTTTAAACATTGAATTGTATGAATGAAGGACATAAATAATTGATGAGGATCATATCCGATGTCGTTTCTACAATGTTCTTCAGCAGCAAGCTGTAACTGGACCCTGTTTATTGACTTTGTTTTCTTCCTACAGATGCCAGCAATACTTGAACCACTGTTAGGAAATCTGGTCCAAATCTATAATGAAGGCGCTCGAAAAAGCAGCGAAATGACAAATGTAGCTTTAGTCACAGTACTTTAAGAAGGTCAAAATAAATTAGAAGCATTGTGAAAAGTAATACATCACGATAGAGACAGTGATGTCCGAACGGGCCTGGATTTCTCTGAGGATCCCAGAGTTAGCCAAAAAGCCAAATTGTTTCATAATTATTTGAATAAACTTCAAAACAAACACTTGTTTAAATCATACAGATAAAAATCAAGAAAACATCTAAGTGTAGATAATCTAAAACAAACAAATGGACACATCTTTAGTGTCTTCCAACCACACAGCAAAACAAGAAAAGGCTAAAGTGGATATGTGAACAAGTTGGACATTTGTTGCTATTTGTCAACATGTCGTCGCACTTAGTGTGAAAAATGAGACTCTTACAAAGCGAGGCTTCGGGGTACAGTCGGATGCAAACAGAAGGAGTTTACATTCAGCAAAGGTGCTCAGCAGAGCCGGGCTGAGTAGAGCATCTGCTCCCATTTTGGAGTTCGTGGAGAGCCGTGCTGCTCGCGGCCCAAAGAAGGCAACGAGCCAGTATGTGAGCTTAAGGGGGTTAAGGCCACACACACGCTAACCGAGACAGTGAGTGAGAGTGAGGCTGTTAAGTGTGATCAGCTCTTCACTGCCTGCTTTGCCACGTTAGCTGGATTTACTTTGTGCCAACTGGGCCAGGCTGAGGGATTGTGTATGACATGCACGGCTGTCCGGCGTTAAAGCTGTTTAGTCGCTCAGACCGTGTGGGCGACGCCTTTTCGCAGAGTTATCTACACATATAGTGTTTATATCCACATACTCTGTCGGGTTTAACACAAACACACACCTGGTACCAGAAGGCTGATAACGATGTCTGGCAGGTGCCAACTGGATTGTGGGATAATCTGTCCAATCTTCAGACCCTTGAGCTGTGCATGCACATGAGTAATGTGCGTGTCTCCCTGCATCCAAATACACATGCTTTCCTGCTACACGGTGTGCGAAAAGCAGTAAGCCAAAAAGATGCCCAAACACTCAGTATTCAGGATACAGTACACAAACAATACCTGCATGATGCACTGCTGAGATTTTCAAGTGCATGTGTATAAGTGTACTTGTTTAACAACACCCAAGGAAATGGTTGTTGTTTAGCACATTGTACATCAAAAAACACAAGGGACAATGCAAACAGAGGGAAGCGTGTCTGAAAATGTATTTATAATACACATTTGCATACCCACAGAACATAATTCGTGGGTCAAATTTAGTACATATGAATTGGGACGAAGCCTGTGTGTGTGTTCTTATACATCTATCTTTGTGAGGACCAGTGTGACAAGTTAGACCATCTGAGTAAGGACTAAGACAGCGAAGCGAGGACAATTTGGCTGGTCCTCTTTTTCTGATCCCCTTTTAAAGGGCTGTTTAAAGGCTAAGACTTGGAATTAGGTTAAGGTTAGGTAAGGGTGAGGCAGTTAGTTGTAATGGTTAAGATTAGGACAAGGGGCTAGAGATTGTGTCAATGAATGGCCTCACAAAGATAGCTGTACAAACGCGCGTGTGTGTGTGTTTTACACAAAAAAAGGGTTGGGCAACACGTTTGTTTGATTGACTGTCTCTATCTGTGTAGACTGAAGCAAATTTGACTCACTTTGCTCCAGCATCACACGTTCTCAAGTCGTTGCCCTGAGCTGATCTCTCTTCACTGTGTCCATTAGATTTAAACTCTAATTGAGAGATATGGTACATGAGAGAGGGATCAGATGGAGTGAAGGAACAGAAGGAGATAGAAGGAACGGATGAAAGCCTGAGGCCCAACAGGGAGCCTTCATCTCTTGATCTTTCCCATCTAACGTCTGACCGCCTCCCCTCCTAATCGCCACACAGCAATCCTGTATCAATAAGTACATTTACTAACCGTCTTCAAACTCCCCACACAGCAGGTGACGGAAAAACATCCTGGCAAAACTTGTCTTTAATATAGTGCAAAAGATGAGCTTAATCATGCTGGGAAATCATTTCATTTTCTTGTACAGAAACTACAGTGAATGCAAGCAAGTAATGAAGAGAGTAAAGAGAGAGAGGGATTTCATTACAAAAATAGCTGCAATTCGTTCCAAACCTGTATGACTTTATTTCTTCACTCTTTATTTACATTTACAGTTGAAAGACGCTTTAATCTAAATGAGTTACAGTGCATTTTAAATTATACATTTTATCAGCACACCCGTTTGCTGGGAATCGAACCCACAACCTTTGCGCCAACACAATGCTCTACCGGTTTAGCTACAGGAAGAGTTTAACACTGTTTAAAAGATTTTGAAGAATTTTTGAACTGCTCTTTTCCACACAACGAAAGCAACTGATTAGCATCAATCAGATCAGATGTCAAATGATGCTAAACAACATTGGTACTGTTTCTGGTATTTGAAGATGTAGATCGGTAAACATGTTTGTTTGTTTTTTAAGAACAGAGCACTTAGGTCACATGGATTACTGTTGTGCTTTTTTTAGAGGGGGTCACTGTATACTTTGATTGTATGGAATAGAGCAGCAAAAATAATCTCCATTTGTGTTCGATAGAAGTCAGCCAGTTATACAGGTTTAGAAGTACTGAACACAATCCAACACCTTTTTTTAAGCATACAGCAGATGACTCTACATCATCAGGGGTTGGTTAGCCCTTCAAAAACGCAAAAAAAAATGAATCGTTTGCTATTAATTGTACCAATAATCCGTCTCTCCGTGCAGAACACTAACACAAAGCCTAAAAATATCGGTATCTGACCTTATTAGAGCACATAACACTAACTGTAGTAACAGCATTGCGATTGTAAACATGTTTTGCTGCTGTTGACGATCCATGACTTCATGCGTCGCTGTCAAAGCGAAATGACAAGTGCAGAGGGTCAGACGATCCACTGATCGACAGTGTTGGTATGCGGTTCCCATAAACTGCCCAGTTCACTGACTATAAGGTCTCGAATACGCTGCACATACAACGCGTAGCTTTAAACCCACACAAAACTACAGATCGGACCCGAAACATAATTGTAAACAAGATAAAGTGTCACCGCAACTGCCCTTCCGACACCGACGCGTCCTATTGGCATGCCGTTAAAGCGCCAGAAATAATGAGGAAGAGGATGATGAAACCAGCGCGACAGAACCCTATTTGCTCTCCAGCACTAAGATCAGACGACCAGCGTCGTTTGCAATCAAAAGCATCTGTCAGTGAGCTTCCGCAGTTGTTTGCTTGTGTTTTTAGCATTCATACAAGTGTGGAGAAACAGGCACACGTACAGAGGTGTTTTGGCAAAAGCGCACAGTGCATAGAAATGTAAGCTCTTACCTGCGCCAAACAGCCTATTCATTTCCCGAAGGAAACTTTTATGTCCCCCGGGATCACCTTCCCGACACAAACCCGACGAATCGGTACTTTTCTACAACTGAAAATTCCCTCAAACGTATCGCACTTAAAAGAAACGGATAACGCGTAAAAGTCTAACGCAACGCTGGATATAGAGTCAATTAGACTAGAGCTCTCCGTGGGGATCCCGCAGTTTGGAAATACGCACTGGATGAAGCACGGAGAGATCGCGGGTCTCTGCAACCTTTCGCTTTGATTAAAGCCAAATAGAGGCACGCGTTGAATGAGCGCGTCTGAGCGCGGCACGTTGAGGGAGATCGGACGCTACCATTCACAGCGAGGGAGAACTGACCGCACCAGCGTGCGCGTAAAAAGTCAAACACGCCTGTCCCGATGAATGAATATTCGCGTCGACGTTACTAGTCGATAAGTTACTAGTCGACAAACAGCCTCTAGGTCGAATATTTACTACGATCGTTCATTTTCTCGCGATTTGCTCGCGTCTCAGGTAATGCCTGCACGCCGCGGCACCTGCCCAAGATGTGATGGGAATGAAAATCAGCTCTTTTTCTTTGATTTAAACATACCGCGTATGAATCTGACATTTTAAACCATTTTGATGCCACCAGATCTTGCGTTTTATTTCTGACAGTGTTGTATGATTTGGCACTACAGAGACTAAATGTTGCGTTGTCACACTTTGTACTCCAGTGTGTATTTCTTATAGTAAGTTTATGTTGCAATTGCAAAACTAATGCAATTTCTATATAGGCAGGTACCCCAACATCGTCGCTACTGAGAGACTTTATTGTCCCAGGAAAATAAATAAATTAATTATTATTAATAAATAAACAATTAAAATTTGGTATTGCTGTCTTGGATCTTGCTGTCATTTTGTCAAACGACAAGTTGTCATAATGGGAACCTGTTACATTCTCTAAATTATTTTTAAGCAAATACAAAACCATTAATGAAACAACGAAAAGGTAACACAAACATAAAACCATTGTTTACTAAAAGTATTTTATAATTGATACATTAAATAAAATTACAGTAAGAGCTGAGGGTAGGATTCACAAAAACGATATTTCATTAATATTATTTTGATTTATGACAATTTACATTTGGCAGACGCTTTTATCCAAAGCGACTTACAGTGAATTTAAGGTATAATTTTTTTTATCAGTACTTGTGTTCCCGCTCTACCAGTTGAGCTACAGGAACAGCGCAATTTGAACTGTGTTAAACTATTTTCCCCCAAAACCTTACAGTTACTGAGATTTTAGTAAACTTACTCTGTGACAACTTACTCTGGTTTCTCTTACTCCTTCATCTTGCAGTCGCATCTGACACTCATCAGATAACGTGTATTAATGCACGCACAATGACATTTCTCTAATAGGTAGGAGAAAGGGGCATAACGAAAATGGGATGCAATTACAAGCATTAACCAGGGAGTCATTGTTGAGTGTTTTTCTGTTATTCAACGCCAAACAAAGATCTAACTGCATATTTCCCTATAGGCTGGAAACATTAAAGCTCGATTATTTGAGAACACCTTGTTAGAAAAACCCCATGGCTGCTCTTTGAAATGCGCTTTTCAAACATTTCTTACACTCTACGGGTGATTGTGTGATTTAGTTATGACACAGCATGTACTCCAGGTTGAAATTTGTTCCGAGACAAAGACAGGGATGTATTCAGTTTTGTCCATGTTGGCTTGTGCCCCCCACCTGCAACTGGAAGATAGAGGCCAGGAGAGGCAAAACTGTTTTGTACCAAGCTGTGATTCTCAATGAGGTTATTGTCTCTGTTTCAGACCAAGACCACTCAGCATGGAATTGTTTTCCTTGTCCCACCACCAAGTTGAGCTGCTCTAATCCATTGTAGGTTCAGCACTGAACTCAAAGATAGAATTTCAGCATTGACAGTGGCCACTAGTTCTCAAACAAACCCACCTCCAACTGTTGATTTACCTATAATTCAGAGGAAGCACAAGAGAGGGAGTAAAAAAGACAGAGAAAGCTCAGAGATAGTGTAAATTTCCCTCTGGGATGAATAAAGTTCTTTGAAAGATGCCAGCTGGCTTCTCTGCAGTCAAATGAAAATGCAGATACTGTTCTCATTTTTATGTATACAGAATATTAGTGCATGAAATATGGATTCCTATACATCAGATATACCTATTCATCAGATATACAATATTTTGCTTCCAAAAAAACAACACAATCCCATGGCAAATCAAACCTGTTTTACATTTTAGCAATTTGATAGCTAATTCATATTAATTCGTATGATCTGATTTTTAGGGTTGGAATTGAGGTAGACCTTCATGAGCTCTTTCTCTTTAAAACATAATTTTGTAAGAATCACTTAATACAAATTCAAACAAAATCACCACCACATAATATAGTTATTTTGTTTTGTGAGATGGTGTCAAAAAACAGGGAATTAAAGAGACCCAAAAATGAAAATTTTCTTTAATTAAAAAAAATGAACATTTTGTTGTAATTAGTTGATCATCCAGCCATCCAAGATTCTGTCAAAATTTCTTCTTTAGTATTTTTTCTTTGTTTTAGTAGAACAGTAAAGAAGTTTTTAAACAGTAGTCCTTGGACTTTATATCATGTGACGCATATAATGTTGCCTTCCCTTTATATTCATGAGAGGATTTTGGCCCTCACCTTCATGTCTCCTGCCCCATTTACATGCAAACAACACGCTAAAGTTATCTCATGTCAGGGAGCAGTTTCTTTGACTTTCTAGCAGATTCCAGCCAGCATCACGCCTGAGGAGCTATAATGGCTGACTTTGCATGTAAACCGCTGGTTTTAGAAGCCATAGATGGAAAACGTGATTGCCATGCTGTGTCAGTATAAGTTTGTATTCGAAACAACGTGTGCATGTTTGTTTGGAGGCACGGTGATGTAAAGGCAGCATAGACAGTGAAGGAGAGAGAGGGTGCTAGGACAGGCCTGCACTCTGTGGCAGAAAGCCGCAGAGATCAGAAGAGGTTGAACAAAGATATCAACTTGTAAATTCGACAAGACAACAAAGGCAATACCAATGCATTGCTTAAATTACGAGCAGGAATGAAACATTGCACACTGTATGGATTGTTCAATATTTCACCCCTCGGCTGCATTCCAATTCCACTTCCAAACACTGTATATTTATGAGCCGGGGTTTGTCTTCTGACTCTAAATGAGAAGGGCAATGCAACACTCTCCCTCAATCCACACCTGCTTCTATTAGATTTGCACCAAGGCTGAGCGAGTCCCAGAGAGCAATGGTGTGCTTGTAAGCAGATGAGACTGTTAGAAACAGCATGAGGTCATGGGACAGCGTGGAATCTCCTTTGGGTTTGTGGAGGAGCAGAACATGCAAACTTTTAAGATGCAACTGAGACATCAGCGTTAATTTACTGTCCTCAACTGAGGAACGCTGTTGTGCTAAAGCTGCTTCCTTGAGCCATCATCTTCAAGCAGGGGACATTTTGCAAAGATTAACTAAAGTCCTAATTTTCCCTCCAAATCTTACAGAACTGCTAGTTTCTGCCCAAGAAATTAGGTACATTTTTAAAAAACAGTCTATATTCCACCTGAGTCCAATAGAATCATTTTGGTACAGGACCAAATTAGGTATAATTTTATAAAAAACATTATTACTTGAATATTGGTACATGCTGAAATTGCTGAAGCATTTTGCGGTTCAAACATTAATGTACAATGCAGATTCTTTTTCTCAAGATTGCTACATAGCAACGGATGTTTTAGAACATGCAACTGGTCATTAGTTATGATGACAGAGGGAGACGGGAGCTTTATCGATGGCTTTGATGTGCAATGAGCATTTCCTGATTGCTTTGCTTGCATCATCATTTATAATAGTGGCAACTTTCAGGGTTAATGATGTCACTGCATCAGATGCAGCAGGGCTTGTGTGTGTCTCTTCTTAAACCGCATATGTTAAATTCTGAATAAGATGTATGGCACTGCTAATTATTTAATCAATTTTGATTTATTCCTAAAATGCAAATGAGCTCATTAAAACCTGAATTTATGGAATTACAAGTGATTAGCTTACAAAGCAGTACTGGGGCATTGTGGGTAAGACTTTTGATATGATTAAGAGTTAACTTTAAACAAAGAAATATTGGCATAACAAAGGACAAAGGCACTAATTCTCTTTATTATTAATGCACTTCTGTCTAAAATAAATATTACTAATGAAGACATTAGACATATTACCAGAAAGTGCAGGTGTAGCAACTCATATGTACATTTAAGTTTTGTCTACATCTGTATTTGTGGGAACTTTCAGCAATGTATACAAAATTAGAATGTGCTGTAGGGGATAACTGGGCATTTATTTAAAGGGTTATGTTGTGTGGTTGGGGGGCTGTCTCCCTCAGCAGGGGGTGGTGTTGGAGCACAGGCGGCTTGCCAGAAGGATGCTAAAGAAGAGAGAAGAAAGAGGAAGAGAGAGAGATAGGAGCCTGGGAGAGAAGGATCTGGCTGAAGGGAGATGTGAGGCTCACAGCACAGCTGGCTCTTAATTGAATTTTTTACTCAGCACTTTCACAGCTGTTTTGCTAAGATGAATGAAGAGCTTATATCTGGCACACATCCCCCTGGACACACACACACACTTGCCCGAGTCACATGACTGGACATATCCCAAGCCTGCCTTGGAGACAGAGAACTCGCCCTATGCGTCCACTGGCGTGGAATGAGTTTTCCGGTTCATGTTCTATGGGAGCATCAAAAAGTTAAAAAAATCACAACCAATCAGTGTGAGGTGACTTCAAAGTAAAGATGTGTCATAAATTATGATGTTATGGAGGTTCTAGTGTATTTGGTGTGTAAATAACATTCACAAATGTGGTTTATCTGCTTCCATGGCTACAAAAAACGTGCATTGAATCAGTATTTAGTTCAGTTCACTTTACTGTCACATCCTTAACACAGATGTACAGAAAGTGAAAATCTTGTGTGCTCAGTCTCAGCAGAAATGCAGTTAAGAACGTAATGCACACAACAATAAATACATCAAACACACTGTACACAATATACACAATACAATGTTTATACTGTGTATACATTGTTATGTTTTATACAATACAATATAGACAATATACACAAAGTTGACACAAGTATGCACAGCTTGCTACAATCATTCAATGGCAAATAGTCCCAATCGTGAGTCCCACCCCAACTGAATCCAGGCTATAAATGAATGGTTTCCCCCCAAAAGAATCTTCTGTCTCTACTCACTCTCATGTCCGTCTAAAACAATCGCTGTCATAATCATTGTTACTTCAAACGTATGCCTGACTACAGCACTAGATGAATAAACCTCCTCCTGCAGTACATGACCACTGCGCTGTTTTTCTCTGTGTGATTAGTGTGATTCAGTCTCACTCTGATTCCTGACCACATCTGAGTCCTGTCAGCCTCTCCCCAGGACATCCCACACGACAACGGCTTTCGCTTCATTTGAGTGATTCTTTCACAGCACAGTTGACAACAAATAAAAGGCACCTCATTAGATCCCTAAGCCCTGAAGCTAATGGGCCACAGAGAAAACGGGCCACAGCTCCATCCGTTAATTATAATAATAACAACACCCAGGATCCTTGGGCAGCTATTTGCTTTTCTTTTCAATTAATTTCATCACACACACTTGAGGGAGAGGACCGGGAAACCGTCCTGTGAGCTTCGCAATTACAGAGGCCGTTGTAGTTAAAGGCCCATCTGAATTGGCTGATATTTGGGATCTACAGGCAGAAGCACCGGAGGGTTAAAGGGCCCCCATGTGTAGGCCAAGCAGGAGTGCAGAGAATAGCAGCTATTTAGCAGTGTCGTGCAAAGGCCCAAGAGAGAGCAAATGGAAAAGTAGAGGCAGTGATAAAACAACCGTGCCTGACTGACCGAAAGAGATGGACAGATACAGAACGTGCAATAGATAGAAGTTTCCCCCAGAAGAGGTGAGCCCAGGAGGGGAGGAGCTTTGACATTACGTTCACCTCTTATCTCGCTCTCCCCTCCTCTCGCCCCTCAGGGGCTCATGCTGGGTGTTCAAACACTCCGGCGAGTGCAATAGGACATTCCCGGATAAGATGGGAAAATCTGCAGACTGGAAAATGTGTTTATGCCTGTATGTCATCCATGCATAATTCAGGGTTAGAGCTCAGCGGTTCTCAACTCATACCTCACCTGTCCGGTTTATTCTCTCACCAACTGCAGATTTTAACTTTGGGAACAAGGATGCTTTGTGAAAAGAAACAAGTATTGAGTTTGTGAATTCATAAATGCTTTTCATTTCTGCTGATTTGCAGTTAGTGGAAATGTACCTGAAGTTGCAGGTGAGCGCATACCTCAAGGAAATCAACTCAAAGGGATGCGTTTCAATCTGTCTGCCTGGCAGGAGGGTGGGCGTACGGGGAAACGGGTGGCATGCTGTTGCCAGAATGAAATACAGAGAACTCCCAGATTGGATTTCCTTAATGAATTCAGTGATGCTATGAATTCATCCGAAACAGTCATTTATTTTGTCACTGGTGCTAGATATATTGTCATACGCGCAAACAAACCAGAGCAATGACGTTCTTACTCTTTACAGGTTCTGTCATAAACCAAAACCAACAAATCTGATAGCATACGCTTCCTGCTTTCTGCTGTATAATAGAGCATGCGGATTATACACCAGCACGTCTGTGATGTCAGATAGCAAGAGATGCGACTTGCATCAGACGCAAAATGATGCTATACTTTTTAACAGATGCATCTTTAAATGCAAAGATTTTAAAGCTTAAATCTGTAACTTTATGGGTTTAAAATAAACAAAAATGTGTTGCTGAGCAAGTACAGAAGAGATCAGTGTTCAACACAATCTCCTTATCTTACCTCATTTCTCAATGGTAAATTTATAGTAACGATTTGTAATTTGAGCAGTCAGGTCTGAATTTCCGGGAAAGGTCAGTTTGGCTTCATTTGACACCAATATACGTAAAGAAAAGTATGTAAAGTAACCTGCAATTTTATGTTTCAAAGAGACTGAGAGAGAAGTTACAGACTGCAGCTTTAACGAAGTGTGAAATTCTGACAGCTGATGATGGTTGACTGATATAAGGATATTCATCCTGAAACTGAAAATGTTGTTCTAATAACGGCGCAAAAAGACGTATCGCTTAGCCTACATCTTTTGGCATATACTGGCACTATTATCAATCTCATGGCTGAGGTCTGAAAAAAAATGGTCTCACATTTATTGTTGCAGTCCATCTGAATGCCCGGGTTCGAACTCCATGATGAGACAGTCAGACAGATGACTCATGGAATGAAAGTGAGGTAATAAGGCAATTATCATCCAATCAGTCTATATTTGTCCTTAAGGGACGTACAGGTTTAGAAAATTTTGTTCTATGAAAATATCCTGGAGCTTTGCATCTTTTACAGACCAGCTAATATGCAGCATAAATCTACTCTCAAAAGTGGCATCAGCAGGTGTGCAAGTGTTTTCAAGGGCATAGAAAACAGAAGGAAGACTGGTCTTTTAAAATGGATGCAGTGTAAGCTGGAACAACATTGGCAATCTGGTTCTCTGTCGATGTTTATGGGGACAAGACTTGTGCTCTTCTCAGCAGAATTATTTGTACGGCCTAATAAAAGTTTATATTGGTTTGAGATAAGACTGATGACCGGCCCTGCAATAGCCCCAAATCCTTAGCTGAGCATAAATAATGAACTACACACACACACAAACACACGCACACACACACACGTACACATATTTTATGGGGACATCCCATAGACATAATGGTTTCTAAACTATACAAACTGTGTATTCTATCCCCCTACACTAACCCTCACAGAAAATGTTCTGCTAGTTTAAAAAAAGATTATTTTGTGTGATTTATAAGCTTGTTTCCTCATGGAGTCAAAAGGTGACCAAGGTCAAAATTTACTGGTATTACTATACTCGTGGTGACTACAGTGTTCCTTCGATTCCCAGAGAACACACATACTGATCAAATGTATAGATTAAATGCACTGTAAGTCAAAGACTAAATGTTTTGGTCCCCGTAATGTAGTGAATACCAGGACCCACACAAACACACACACACACACTCACCAAGGGAGTTTCCTTAGTGAAGATCTGAGCAATACAGTACATGAGTCTGATCAGAAATGTAGCTGTGCTATTTAATTCGGTGAGACTGATGAACTCAACTGTACGTCTCTCGAGAGTTTCAGGATGATGCGAAGAAAACGTGTTTGCCTGCAAGTGCTCATTCCAAGTATGTACTCCCATGAAAATGGGTCCAATTTTCTACCTGAAATCACACCCATGACTGCTTTCTGAAACAAGATGAAGTTTC
>JAZGTK010009209.1:0-17477 GCA_036877625.1 Ambastaia sidthimunki | reverse complement strand
TGTTCTTTCCCCTGGTCGCAAAGTTCACATATTTGTGGTAATGTGGAAATACTGTCTTCAGGTTGGCCTGATTAAAATTGCCAGCGATTATGTAAACAGAGTCTGGGTTAGTGTTTTGCATTGAGCTCACAGACTGATACAATGTGGACAGTGCCTCCTTTGTGTTTGCGCTGGGTGGAATGTACACAGCCGTGATGTTAATGGGTGTGAATTCTCTAGGCATGTAGAATGGTCTGCATTTAACTGTTAGAAATTCTATATCCACAGAACAGTGACTTGAGACAATTACAGCATTTGTACACCAGTTGTTATTGATGAAAATACATACAACGCCTCCCTGGGATTTACCACTGAGAGCATGGCTCCTGTCCGCCCGGAATGTTGTTAGTCTGTCCACCTGAATGGCGTTGTCTGGAACAATGTGATTAAGCCACGTCTCTGTGAGGATGAAGGCACTGCAGTCTCTCACCATTCTTTGCGTGGTTAAATCTAATCTGAGATAGTCAAATCTAATCTGAGATAATCAATCTAATCTGAGATAATCTTCCACTCAAGTCTTTGGCAGCCCATAGAACCATACACAGGAAAATTAGGAAGTCTGGCACACAGATAGGGCATATTTTGAAATGTTACAATAGCAAATTTGGAGTGGTGGGGCGAACACCTGTTGCAGAGGAGGCTCCCAGACCGCCTTCTCTGCACCACCAGAGGGAACCTTCTCCCAAATATTAATTGGACTTCCATTCAAACTACAATTCCCATAATGCCACATACCTGGGGCTGACCACACCCATCATTACACACCTGTTCCTTATTATTCCCTCAACTATATAAACTGTTTCCAAACATTCATTCAGTGCGAAGTCTTGTCTTGTGCCGGTGAACATTTCTGAGCATTACTATATTTACCTTTTGGATTACCCATGTTACCTTGGACAGTGTTCTGGATTTATGATTGTTTACTGCCTGCCCATTTGACCCTTGCCTGCAAATGGATCCATCTGCCCATGAGTCCTCATTACAATACCATTATTGTTATTATTATTTTCTTCTCTATTATAACTTTCTTCTCTTCCGCTCTTGCATCTATGCCAGCCCATAGAAAATTCTCTTTCTTTATCATGAGAATGACAGAATTAAACTTCAGTATCTGTGATCACCTAAAAAGTTATTCTGCTGTTTACAATGTTGTTCACTTGTATTTCTTTGTTACTCTTAAACTGATTTTAAACTGAAGTTAAGAAGTGGAGGAGGCACACCAGGAGCCTTATCGTTTTGGAATGAAAGAAAAATGGAAAAAGGTCATGTAACTGTGATAAGTTTTTATGGTGAAAGTCTCTCATGGCTGCAGTGCTTTAAGGACCATCAGCAATTAAATACTGGGAACTCATGAGATCAAGCTTAAAAAAGCATCACAGAGGTCATACTGGAGAGAAACCTTACACGTGTCCACCCTGTGAGTTTTTACATAAAAGAAAAAAAACACATGAATGAAACCATACCAATGCACCCGCTGTGGAAAGAGGTTTTTTTTATTATTTATTGAAAAAACAAAGCCAACATACAAAGGCATACAATAACTATATACAAACCAGGGTTTGCATGCAAAATAAATAAAGGGAAAAAAGTTTTAACAATACACACCATAGGGGTGACAAACCACATCTATACACACCTACACGTATTTGGTCTATTGAGTTATTTTATAAGAGTTTATAAATAAAGTATGAACATGTCTTAATTGTTCTTGATTTGGCTCCATTATTCCTTGCTGTTGAACGTTCTAGCAGTGCAATATTGTTTAGTTCTAAGAGCCACATTTTGTCAGCTGGGAATGTGGGCTCATACCAAATTTAAAGATTACCTTCTTGGCTGCAGTTAATGTGGTGTGAAATATTCTACGCTGATAAATGTTTAAATTAAGATCGGAATCATTATTCAGCAAACAAATATTACGATGTTTAGAAATTGTTACATGATGTGTGTGGGCTTCAGAAACTAGGAACAAGGAGCACAAAAACGTAGTAATCCAATAAACGTTTTAATCGAGAATATCCAAAAGCGATACAGAAAACAACCAGGAAGCAGACCAGGAACATAGAACACCCAACCACACGTACATTTGCTAACTAAATAAAACCGGACAAAGAACGCTAGACAGAAACCAATTTAAATATCAAACTAATTACACAAAGACAGGCAAAGGGAATAAACTTAACAAGAACAGGAAAACCCAAATAAGGAGATAAACATGGGAGAAACCAAATAGACAGTTCAAAAGTAACAGAAATAACCATATCACATAATTCTGTAACAATTAGAAAAACCTTATTCCAAAATGTATTATGATAAATGTATCCGCGTATCTCCAAAATCATCATTTTTCAGGAAATAAAAAACTGTGTATTTTTTAAGTTATTAAACATTGTATCGTTAAAGTTGGTATCATACCTTATATTGCTATCATATACTGTTGTGTACCAACATTAACACAACATTTCCCCAAAAGCATGTTTAATCGGATATACGAGATTTAATGTTTGGGCGCAGGGAGATAGGAGTTTACGCTCTCATTGATAAGAATGGTACAGACACAGACATTGCGTTTATCAAAGTCTGCTTTTGCATTGAGCCTTTTGATAAGAGACACAGCTTTAAAAAGCTAATCAGAGCTAATGATTGTGGTTACATACATCTTCCTAAACTCAATTTTAAACATTTAAAAGCTATGAGTGATGCAATACCAAAATAAAACGATAAGATGACTAGGCGGAATAGGCGGAAATTAATCTGCACGCAAACTGTTTTTAAAACAGTTTAAAACGGTTTTTAAAACTGTTTGGCATATAACTGATACACATATTTGAATCATGAATAATCAGTGTTTTGAGGACATTTACCTCAGATAACGTGTTGCTCGATGAGGATTTCTTAATCGTTGCGACTTTCAACTTTGAGAATGAATGAGAAGTAATGCTACGAGTCTCTAGCGGAGTGAAGAAGAGGTGGAGTCTCAGACAGTCCCAAGCTATTTTCAACACTTTTTATTGGTTATCATTTTTAAAATTTACATGTGGGGACTGACCGATAGTATCGATTTATGAAAAAAACAACAAAGCCCGAAAATGGAGTTACGAGGATTCCACCCGACAGCGGCAATATGCATATAGGTCCCCACAGTATTTGAGTTACACAATGTACAAAAGGAAGTAGGCAAGTGCTTTATTCTGTGGCAGGATTCTTGAACATCATAGGGGTACTTTCCCATATTCAGTCCCAGTTAGATTTATGGCAGCCAGTTCCTTTTCCCATATTGTAGTGATGGAAAGTACACCAGATCAAGAATTAAGCAATTTGTTATAAATAAATAACACTGCTCCCCGTTTCTGAGAAAAATTCACACATTTCAACAGTGGATGAGCGTCCAGGTTACAGTTCCATGATACACAGTTCCACATGTGCCACTGCACTTCTAAACCTTAAATACAAAAGATAGAAATAACCAGGAAGATTGTAACTTTCTTTTAAATCCTGAAAGGACCTTAGGCCCTCATTATTAAAGATGTCACCCAGAACAAATACACCTTGGTCAGACTATGACTTAAAGATAAATGGCTTTCACCCAGATTGTATATTATGATTATTCCAACTTGGGGACTCTGCTAGAACATCTCATAAATTTACAAACATCGTACCAGATTTTAAGAGTTACCCACAATTTTATTTTCAAACTTTAGGGCTTTTTTAGATAGACCAGTAAATAACATATCTTGTAATCTATGTGGAAGCACAGCTAATGCTTCTATTTTTGTAACACGGATTCAGGAGACAAAGGATCCATTTGCAGCTTTTTATTAGATTTAGCGTAATCAGACAGGCAAGGGTCAACAACAGCAAACGGGAATATGGGGAACATCCAAAAGAGTAATCACAGTCCAGGCAAAGGGGTCGAGGCAGGCAGCAAACAATAGCGTAGTCACAGTCCAGGCAAAGGGGTCGAGGCAGGCAGCAAACAATAGAGTAATCCAAAACGATAGCGGGGGTCACAAAGGCAGGCAGCAAGAGATCCACAAAACGGTAAACAGTCCAAGGTAATACACAAAATCCAAACCACAGAAGAAACGCTCAGAAATGTAAACACCAGGGAATAACAAGACTTCGCAAAGAGTGAGTGAGTGGAACGGGTATTTATACAGTTCTTAATGGGAAATGGCCACCACCTGTGAGGGGCGCGGCCCAGGTACGGGGCTTATGGGAAGTGTAGTTCTAGTATTCGGGGGATGGCTCCCGCTGGCGGCCGCTAGAGGGGGCCACAGAAGCCGGATTCGTGACAATTTTATGCCAAGCAATCTCAGAGTTTACCTCCAACCAAGTTTTAAAAAAGGGTAGTCGACATGCCCAGAAAGGATTTCTATGTAACGCCTTAGGTTTAATTCTTGGGTGCTTGTTGTTCCAAATGAATGAAGTTTAATGGAGTTCATTTCTTTGAAAAAGGTTTTATATGGAGAAAGAGGGATCATGGAAAATAAAAGTCTAGGAAGAACATTCATTTCAATGTTTGTGATCCTACCTTGCAAAGAAAGCAGTAATGCATCCCATCTGTCTAGGTCTCGTCTAATATTATTACACAGTCTGGAGTGAGGGAAGGATCTGAATATGTGAATGTATTACTAACTGTAATTAAGGAGAACACCGATCCAGTTTTAACCACTTACACTACCAAACTCCTGAAATACTTTAAGACACTGAGAGATAGATGTGGAAATGTTAAATAAATATAGTAAGATGTCATCGGCAAAAAGAGAAATGTGATGTTTGGAATTGTATATAGTGATAGGAGAGATAATATGATCCTGATGGACTGCCTGTGCCAAAGGCTTCAATCAAAGGGCAAACAACAATGGTAATAATGGGCAGCCAAAGACACCTCCACTCGACCCGATCGAAGGCTTTCTCTGCATCTAATGAGAGAATAGCACATTGATCATCAATTGGATTGGCCATGTCTATAATAATCAGAAGACGTTGAACATTATCTATAGCACAGCATCCCTTAAGAAATCCTGTCTGGTCATAAGAGATTAAACAACCAGCCACTTGATTTAAACGATGGGCTAGAACTTCAGTATAAACCTTAGTGTCAGTGCAAATGAATGAAATCGGCCTATAGCTAGAGCAGCAGAGAGGATTCTTCCCTTTTTTCAAAATCAGAGAAATAACTGGAATACCATAAAGAGAAAGAGAAGGACAGGTTTTAACAGCTAACAGCTCACATTGATCAAGATTTAAATTTAAACCGGAAGGGGAAATCTGATTTTAGGGAAAATTCATCTTTTAATAACAGGGTAGTGTCGTCAGGGCCGCATTAACACTGTAAGGGGCCCCTGGGCTTTACTTCTTGTGGGGCCCTTCATCTACCAGAATTACAGCCTACATTCACACAATCTTAATAATCACAAAGTACAAGTTATCAGCCTTTTATTTTGCTGGAATAAATGCCATAACAAAATATTGAAACCAGTAAGTCATCAAGATTCAAGTACAATATACACAAAAATCATTGCATGAACTATGTACATAGTCATTACATAGTCCAACATATTTTGCACAGGCTATTTAGAACTACTGTCTACATCGGCTCCATCTTGCAAACAAATTAGCCTTTTGTTTTTTAGAAATAAATGCAATAAATGTTCATATAAAAAAACGGTTTATTTTTTGATATAAACAATATACAAAAATGTTACAGTCTCGATATGTTTCTATTAATGCTATAAATTAATCAGATTATAAGGAGTACTTTACAAAGGTTTCCTTCAGCTTTTCGGGATGAAAAGTCCCTTATGACATCAGAAAAGTTCAACTCTCTTGGTTTTGTTGCTATTTACTAAGTGTAAACAGCAACAAAAAAGTATTTTCTTTTCACTAAGTGCAAATAGCTATAGATTATATTTACGCTGTTAAAACAGCAGGATTTACTGCTATTTATACTACTTATTGCAAATAGTGGCAATTATCTGCACCTCAGTATTGTACTAAAATAGTATACAATAATAACATATTGCGTGCAAATGCTAATTAAAATTATTAAATAGATGCCACCTTTTCATCTTTTATAAGCCCTGCCTATACCTACCCTAACCACACCCGATACTTTCTTTCGATCCTTTATTTTCATTAAAATGCCTTACCGATATGACATTTGAAAAGGGAGAGAAAAGAAAGCTCAGCAAAAGGCGGATTCGCACTCTAGTCAACCGCGTCAAAAAAAAACAAACTGTGACACGCCTTATCATCTACGCCACTAGAGCGTTTGATGATGTATTGTCTTTTGTAGTGTTGACTATTCAATAACACATTGGTTGGCGGAGTGAGCGTTAACAGCTGCCAACAAGGCGGGCTATTTGCACTACTCCGTAATTTTGAAGGGACTGTCAACTTATTATAAAATGCGGTTCATTTTTTTCTGCCATCGCCCAGGTTAGCCCCTGCATTAATGCGGCCCTGAGTGTCGTCAACTAGCTGACTAACAAGTATATGTTTGCTGGCAAGAGTAATACCCTAGGTGAGGTACCAGATTTAAGGTTGATAAAAAGTTGCCATTATTGTAAAAATTTCTTATACATTTACAAATCCAAGTATTTTGATAGATAGAAAAATGTTGATCTGCTGAATTTCCAATAACCTTATACTTTAATCTTTACTCTGCTGCAATCTCTTTCAATGCTAAACTGTGTGTTTGTGTGTTTTAGAATAGTATGTGTTTAATGTAGTATATAATATCTTGTTTGGATCACACATAATCTGGTGTTCATAATCCTGCTGATCTTTGCTACATGCTCTGTAAAAGTGTTAAATCAATGTATAACATTGAATAAGATTTCCCCAAATAATTTATTGATCCTAATCAAATTATTAATATTTCCCATTTGGAATAATATTTGTTTCCCTTACACAGGGAATGGTAGAGAATAGCTCTATTAACATTAATTTTAAGTGAACTGGTTCATGCATAATTACATCTTTGGTGGAGAATGCTTTCTTTGTGAACTTCTTCTTTTGAATTGTCACTCTCCACCTATCCCTATCTTCCGCATTTTTAACACTTGCACCCACTAGCTTTATATCCTCATATATTACCTCCATGTACCTCCTCTTTGGCCTTCCTCTTTGCCTCCTGCCTGTTAGCTCCATGTCCAACATTCTCCTCCCAATATACTCACTCTCCCTCCTCTGTCCAAACCATCTTAATCTGGCCTCCCTAACTTTGTCCCCCAAATGTCCAACATGAGCTGTTCCTCTGATGTACTCATTCCTAATACTGTCCAACCTTGTCACTCCCAAGGAGAACCTCAACAACTTCAGCTCTGCTACCTCTAACTCTGACTCCTGTCTCTTCCTCAGTGCCACTGTCTCTAAACCATACAGCATGGCCGGTCTCACCACTGTCTTGTACACCTTCCCTTTGATTTTCGCTGATATTTTTCTATCACACAGAACTCCAGACGCCTTTCTCCACCCATTCCACCTGCCCACGCTTGCATCTTTACCTCTTTCTCACACTCTCCATTACTCTGTGAACAAAACTCAATATCAATCCTTAAAACATTTATTACATTTTTAGATTTAGGTATTAGAGTTAGCAGCCCTTATGTACGATTCCTAGAGTTGCGTCTTTCAAAAACAGAGTTCTGCTCTCCTTGACACAAACATAGGACCCTTCAGCTTTGTATCTATAAATACTGTCTAATTTGAATTAGAGTTTTGCAAATTCTGTTAGGTCACTTAAGCCTTTCTGAGTTTTGCTCTGAAGTGTTAAGATCCTTGATATAACCCTTTCTTCTTACCCTCTCTGTTTTGTCAAACTGCTGCTGAAATGTCTAACATTGAATTAGAAAAGAAATTCTTTCTTTCAGTGCATCATGCTTAAGCAGAGAGGCAGAGACTCTAGAACCTATATTAAAGTGTCCTGTGGATAGAAGAGTAGAAAGGAAAGTAGAGTGGTGACCTGTAAAGGGATACTAACTTATACATTATAATGATATATTGTTACGTGCGTGCAGGGTTTCCAGAGCGAGGAGAAAAACACAGGAATAATCAAATGACTTCTTTTAATAAGAGAGATATCCACAACGATACAGGAGAAACCAGGAAGCAGCCAAGGACTACAGGACCACCCAACTACACATCACATACTATAACAGAGACTGGACAAAGAACACTGGAAAGAAACCAACTTAAATAGGAATATTAATAAAACAATGACAGGTAAAGTAAATTAACTAAACAAGAACAGGAAGTCTAAATAAGGGCAAAGACATGGGGGAAACCAAAATGGACAACAGTTCATAGGGGTGCAACAGACATACACATGGGGAAAACCAAATAGACAGTTCACAGGGGGACGTAACAATTATAATATTAGACATTATAATATAGACATTATAATATTTGAAAGAGTATGGTACAAGCCTAAACGAGAAAGTCTTGAGTGATTCTTGTTACGCAATTTTTTTTTAATTAGGAGAATAGCCTGTCTAGGAGGAAGTCTTGAATGATTCTTGTTACGCATTTTTTTTTAATTAGGGGAACAGCCTGTCTAGGAGGAAATATATCAAGATTGTTATCAGGTGTAATATTAAAGTCTCCACCAATACAAATTAAAGCATCAGGAAATGTATTAAGCCATAACAAAATGTTTTCTTCTATCTCTTCGAACAACAGGTTCCCGGGAGGTAATGTAAATGCTTATCAATAACACAAGATTATTATTAGTACAAATTACTAATACAAAAAAGTGCACCTTAGGATCAATATAATTTAAGTCTGGTTTAGGTTTTTCCACTATCATTACACCAGCAGAATGCTCTGAACCATGAGCCATCCAAAGCTCATTGCCCGAAAATTTCAAAAAGTTGTATCATTGAAAACAAAGTGAGACTCCTGGAAAAAACAAATGTCAACTTTAAAAGACTTGAAAGAAACAATTAAAATAGACATTCAAAAGAACGGAACAATAATAACAGAACAAAATTAGTAGAACCCTCTAGAGATTAAAGTGTTTTGCTAAGTACGAGAATCAAGTGAATCCAATCTTCAGCATAAACACAGTCAAAGAAATAAGTGAGATTAAGTCCTTGTCTATCACCATGCAAATATACAGACCACTTTACCACACCATTCTGAAGTTATTAACTTATGAATTTGATATATGTGACAATACATTTCAATGAGTCATTGCAATACTGCCCCATTGGAGGTGCTATATCTCAGCTAACTTTGAAGATGAGTTAAAGTTTTCACTTTGGACTGATAGACAGTCTCATTGTCTGTCACCATGCAAATATCCAGACCTTTTAACTGCACTATTCTAAAGTTATAATGCAATGAATGTGATATATGTGACAATATTGTTCAGACACATTGCAATATGGCCTCAATTGGAGATATTATATCTCAGCTGTCTTTAAAGGGTAAGTTGAAGGCTTGACAAGAGGGTTATAGACAGTCTCCTTGTCTATCACCATGCAAATATACAGACCATTTTAACACACCATTCTGAAGGTCACTTGAAGCTTTCACTTCGGACTAATAGACAGTGTCCTTGTCTGTCACCATGCAAATAACCAGATTTATACTGCATTCTAAAGTTATTAACTTATGATTTTAATATATGTGACAATACAGTTGATGAGTCGAGATGAGTCATTGCATTGTTGCCCAGTTGTAGGCGCTATTTCTCGAATGTCTTTGAGGTTGAGTCAAAGCTATCACTGCGGGGTTATAGACAGTAGCCTTGTCTATCTCCATGGAAATTTCCAGATCTTTTTACTGCACCATTCTGGAATTATGAACCCATAAATATGATATATGTGACAATACAGTTCAATGACACATTGTAATATTGCCCCATTTGTTAAAATATCAATGGAAAAAATTGTGTAGATGTAATCCCTCTAGCAAATTTCAGCATTTCAGATTAAGTAAAATACAATTCACAAAACACATGAACAAGTGCTTGGAATGATGCTACAAATGCAATGACTGGACAAACTTTTGTAAATCTCATAGGATTTTTAGTGGACATCCAATTAAATTGCATTAAATTAAATGTGATTGCAGGGTTTGTTTGAAATTATGCAAGGACTGGTGTCAGTAGATTCCAAGAATGTTCATCATGGTCGAGAATATTCTGCTGGATTTATGACTGATCTAAAGTCAGATCAGCACTGGCTATATTATAAGAGCTTATTGTTTCATAAAATGTTTCATTTCTTTCTAAATAATTTTAACTAGCATAAGAGAACAATTCTGTATTTCATAATGCAGGTTTTTAGAATCATATAATCAATTAAATGAATTTAATTTTATGTATACTTGTGTAGTAATAGTGTTTTTGTATTGTACATTATGCTCATTTGGATGCTTGTATTTGAATGACGTGAATTTGATGTCTTGCAATTGACATGTGAAAAACCTCCTGCTTTTCATTTTAAGTACTACACACTGGTCTCTTGCAAAACCAGTTGTGTTCCTGACAGGAGAAACTGTAATGAGCAGTGCATGATTCTTTATTATGTCAAATTCTTGTGTCAGGATATAAACACAGAGATCCAATGGCGGGTGCAAAATAAACAGTTTATTAAACAAAACCAACGGGGTAGAAAGTCAAAACAGGGAAAACAAAAACAATGGCGAGTCCACAGCCAAATTGGATATCTGAAATGGCACAGGCGCAGGAGAACTGGGAGGATGACGGGCAGGGCAGGAGCTGAGCAGGGACGGACTGGATGGGAAGTGGGAGAATTGAGGGAGAAGACAAAGGGAGAAGACAACACAGGTTTTAATAAAGAGATATGAAAAGTGGGGTTAATTCTCAGGGTACGAGGGAGAAACAAACGGTAGGAAACAGGGTTAATTTTGCTGGCAATCCGGAAAGGGCAATGTATTTCTGGGCTAGCTCCCTTGGAGGGGCAGGTTCTTGGTCGCTAGCCAGACCCTTTGGCCGACTCGGAAGTTAGGGGCCGGCACCTGGATGAAGCGCTGGGCAGAGGGAACCCCAACTTGTGCCTCCTGCTCAGGGGATAATGGGGGGGTATACCCAAACTGGCACTCGAAGGGGGACAGCACAGTGGCCGAGAACTGGAGGGTGTTGTGGGCATATTCCGCCCAAATGATGTAGGAGGCCCAAGATTGGGGTTACTGGCCGCCATACACTGCAGAGTGGTCTCCAGATCCTGGTTTACTCACTGTGTCTGGCCATTGGACTCGGGATGGAACCCCGATGATAGGCTGACAGTGGCCCCAATCAGCCTGCAGAAGGGTCTCCAGAACTGGGAGGAGAATTGGAGACCTCGGTTTGAGACCATGTCCAGGGAAATCTCGAATACCCTGAAAGCATGGTCTATGAGGAGCTCAGCCGTCTCCTTGGCCGAAGGCAGCTTGGGCAGGGGGATGAAACGGGCAGCCTTGGGGAACTGGTCCACAACCACTAAGATGACGGTGTTGCCCTGGGATGGTGGAAGCCCTGTTACAGTCCAGTGAAAGTCCAGTGAAAGGTGCGACCAAGGCCTGCGGGGAACAGGTAAGGGATGGAGCAGCTGGATGGTGCTGAGCCCCCTCAAGCCAGTGGTGCAACTCCTCCAAAGCCAGTTTTACTGCCAGCAACTCTCAATCCTCCACATGGTAGTTGCACTCGGCAACATGAAGATGCAAGGATGTAATTTTCTGTCCTCACCCCTCTGTGACAGAACGCCTTAACTCCCACCTCCGAGGCGTCCACCTCCACCACAAAAGGCCTTTCAGGATCAGGGATCAAAAGAATGGGAGCGGAGGTGAAGCGGCACTTAAGATCCTTGAAGGCCCCCGCGGCCTCTAGACCCCAGTGAATCTTGGTCCCACCCCCTTTGGTGAGTGCTGTCAAGAAGGCCACCACAGACTGGACGTGCTTGACGTAGAGATGGTTGGCGAGGAGTCTCTGGAGAACCCTGCTGACGTGCCCCTCATGCTCCTCTGGTGACCTCGAAAAAATGAGGATGTCATCCAAGTACACAAAGACAAAGATGTTGAGCATGTCTCGGAGGACATCATTCATCAGGGCTTGAAACACTGCCGGGGCATTGGTGAGCCCGAATGGCATCACTAGGTATTCATAGTGGCGCGTAGGGGTATTGAAGGCCGTCTTCCATTCGTCCCCTTGCCGGATCCGCATGAGATGGTAAGCATTGCGGAGATCCAGCTTGGTAAAAATGGAAGCAACTTGCAGCAGCTTGAAAGCAGTGGCCATGAGAGGAAGGGGGTATCGATTCTGAACCGTGATCTTGTTGAGATACACGATACACAGCCTAAGACCCCCATCTTTCTTCTCTAGGAGAAAAAAACAGCCCCAGTGCTTGAGGGGAGAAAAGGAGAAGATCCGACCCCTGGGAGGGCAGGTTCCGGGGAGCAGATCAATTGCACAATCATAACTGCGGTGAGGTGGTAAGGAGGTAGCCCGGGACTTACTGAAGACTGGCTTGAACCGGTGGCAGACTCTGGGGACTCAAGACAGGTCGTCAGACTCTTGAGGCTCGGGACTGGGGGCTAGGGAGAAGGGCAGGTGGGTTGATGGGGGGCACCCCAGCTTTAGATGGTGCCAGTGGTTCAGTTGATCTGGGGGTTGTGCCCACGCATCCAAGAGTGACCAAGGATAACCGGATACTCAGGGGAGTCAATCAGGTAAAAAGCCTCCTCCTGCTGGTGTTGCGAGATGGCAAGTTGCACTAAATGAGTAATCTCAGTTATCCTGCCTGGTTTCAGCGGTCTGCCATCCAATGCTGTAACTGCCTGGGGGTGAGGAAGAACTTGGGTCGGGATCCTACGTTTTTTGGCCAAGGATCGGTCCATGAAGTTACCTACGGCCCTGAATCAATCATCGCCTGGACCGACTGCTGATGGCCCTCCCAGGACAGAGTGGGGACAGCGTTAGGACAGCGTTAGCAGGAGTAGTTATGACTTTCCCCATCACAGCCCTACTGTAGCTGTGTGGGGACTGGCGTTTCCCGAGAGCTTGGGGCAAGCGGAGAGGAAATGGCCAGAGGCACCGCAGTAGAGGCAACGACACTCCCTCATGCGACGATCCCTTTCGATGGAAGATAACCTGGAACAGCCTAACTGCATATCCTCCAGGGAATCATAGGCCGGGGAAGCTCTGGGAGGAGAAGCAAAAACAGACCTGCTCAGGGGAACTTGGGATACTCCTTGTGGCGAGCCAGCCTCCGCTCTCTCAGGCGATTGTTCAGCCAGATGGCCATTGCGATGAGGAACTCAAGATCTTCAGCTGGTTCGCGAGTGGCCAACGCATCCTGCAGAGGCTCAGATAACACTCCTTGAAAGCATACCATCAATGCACCATTGTTCCACCCACTCCATGCCGCTATGATCCGAAACTCGATGGCGAAGTTGGCTGTGCTGCGGGAACCCTGGTGAAGAGTGAGCAGGCATTTGGAAGCCTACCGGCCACTGACAGGGTGATCGAAGACACGCTTAAACTCCTCCACAAAGGAGGCGTAGGACCCCCAACAAGCCTCCTGGGATTGCCAAATCGCGGAGGCCCAGGCGAGCACCTTGTCGGAGAGGAGGGTAATGATGTATGCAATCTTGTCTGTGAGGAAGCTTGAAGGCTGGAGCTCGAAGGTGAGGGCGCACTGGGTGAGGAAGCTTTGACAGGCCACGGGGGAAGGCCTGTCAGTCAGGAGTGGTACAGAGGCAGGTGCAGGACCAGGAAGGCATTTGAAGAGCTGGTAAACAGTACCCATCACATCCGGCAGGAGTTGGGAGTGCTTGGCCATCAGCTCTTCTTGGCGGCTGAGAACAGCGTCTTGGAAAGATGCCCCATGTTGAGCAATCACTGCCAACAGATCCTTAGCAGAGTGTTTCTGGGTCCATATAATATTTAACATGATGTTAACATGTTTTAACATAATTCTAGCTTGTTTTCATATAATGCTAGCATGTTTTAGCATGATGATAACACGTTTTAACATCAATCAATAGGGTGTCGCCAAGAAGTTGCCAGGGCAATGCCTAAAGCCCACTGACAGCCTGAGTCAACATATTTGACCCACATATCGCTACAATGTTCCAATATAAAGATATGGCTTATTCATTTCATTACATGGTTGCTAGGGTACAGTAAATGGTTGCTAGGGTGTAGCTAGATAGTTAACAGAATAAAACTAATACGTGTATCTGAATCTAAAGAGCCAACTCCTATGTCTCTGTGATGTTCTGGTGATGAAATATAGCTAATTTATGTTGGTTGCTTGGTGGTCTAAATGGTTGCTAGGGCATGGCTGTACACCCACTTGTCTCTATGATGTTCTGATACCTCTCACCTTTTTCAAAGGAAGTCAAAGGGGTGGTTGTTAGAGTACTGTAACTGGTTGCTAGGGCGTGGCTATGAAGTTGAAATGTCACCTTTTTTGCTCATTGCTAAACCGAGTGATATGAGCCCACCCCTATGTCTTTGCGACTTTCTGATGCAGAGCAATGACATCACAAAGATCTGCCCAATGTTAAGTCTAGGGGATTATTTTCAATAGAAGTTTACGGGACGGTTGCTAGGGTACTGTAACTGGTTGCTAGGGTGTGGCTATAAAGTTGAAATGTCACTATTTGTTGCTGCTTGCTAAGCCAAGAGATATGAGCCTATCCCCGAGTCTCTGCGACATTCTGATGCAGAGCTATGATGTCACAAAATTCTTCCCAATGTTAAGTCTATAGAGTTTTTCGTACACCTGAAAAACATTGTACATTCAATCGCTTATAAAAGTAATAGCACACCTCTCCACAATAAGCCTGTTGATTTGACATTCATGAGTCTACGACAAATGGTGCGGGACGAGTTATGTACAAAATTTTGTCCAGAAAAAAGTATGCAAAACAGTTATAATGATGCTTTGCTTTGCAAGCACCACTATACTGTTACTCTTGTTTGAACGGTAATATTTAAGTAAATGTGTTACCATATGTTATACTGCCATCTAGTGACACATACTGCAAACAGAAGCGCTCCAGTAAATATTACAGCTGCTTAAGTAAAGCATAGTTGTATCAAAGAAAGTTATCAAATAAAGATTTTGAAATGCAGCCGCTTTAAACGTTTCAAAGCATGTTGTGCGTGTTACAAAAAAAAGACAACTCGCTTTCGTTCTAAGTGATTATTAATGTATTTGGGTTGGTTTGTTTTTACCAGTTCTCTTTATTCGTAATTCTTTATTTTAAAAAGGGGCTTTAGAAGTCGGGTCTCCACCTAGCGGGGACCCCCATTTTTCAAAAATAATTTAATTATTTCCCTAAGCACACAAAATTGTGCAAACTAAAAGAAAAGTATAACACTTTTTGTATTTATCAAGCCTTTTAGGAAACTGATTTTAATGTGTTTTTCCATGTTGTTTGCAGGCATCTGCTGTCGAAATTGACATGTTTTTGTCAGATATGGTTACCCATAACTGAAATGTGACCTCTGCATTTAACCCATCCTTCGTGAGGAGTGAACACACAAGTCGTGAACACGCACACGCCCGGAGCAGTGGGGGTTGGGTGCCTTGCTCAAGGGCACTTCAGATGCTACCTGCCGGCGCTGGAATCGAACCAGCAACCTACTGATTACAAGCCCGACTCCTTAACCAGTAGACCACAACTGCCCCGGTAGTGCAGGTGACTTTTAAGTGCAGGTGAGCATATTAAATCCAGCAAAGGATAAAGTGATGCTAAAATTGTTACAGTATCAGTTTCAAAACATAAATTCATATATTTATACTACAATAGCTCTGTTCTGCGCACTTCTCCTGCATCATCTGGGCCATAAAGAAAAGATGCAATACATTGTAGTATAATATTGTAGCATTATGCATTACATGACTTTTACAAACTGTTTTAAAAGTGGCTATATAAAGTAATATAATTATAATTGTATGTAATAATTGTGGTTCACTACTTATACTATTCAACTATCATTTGTTGTTGATTAAATTAGGTGCAGAAACAATATGACTAAAATAAATAAATGCATTGTCTGCCTATATATTGCATAATACATCATATTTGAAGCACAACCATGTCTAACAATGTAATTTATTTCACTTGATAAACTATTCCTAAATAATGGAAATGTTCTCTGAAAGTAATATAATATTCATTTTACACAATAGCAATACAGTATATAATGATACTACATTATTTTAATAAATTAATTGTCATGATACGTACACACACAAACGACATTAATCTTTTTATAATGGAAGGAAAAATACATAAAAAACGCTAAGTTCCTCCACTTCATAATATAAATAATGAAAAAACACACATAATAAATCGTAAAACATTATAATAAATAAAATAAACATGAATAATTAAACATAATAATGATAATAACAAAAACAATCATAATACGAAAAAGCACGACAAATATTATAATTATTTAAATTATGATAATTATTGTTGTTAAAATTGTGTTGTTATTACTACGAGCATAAAGTAATGAAATATTATTTGAAATATTTTGACAATAAACACTTATGTAGGGAAACTTCAAAGGCGTGGTGTACAGTTAGGTCCAGAAATATTTGGACAGTGACACAATTTTCATAATTTTGGCCCTGTATACTACCACAATGGATTTGAAATGAAATTAAAGTGCAGACTTTCAGCTTTAATTTGAGGGTATTTACATCAAAATTGGAAGAAGGGTTTAGGAAATGCAACTATTTTTACACATAGTCCCACATAGGGTCCTAAAGTAATTGGACAAATGAATATAATCATAAACAAAATGTTCATTCTTAATACTTCTTAATGTTCAGAATCTTTTGCAGGCGATGACTGCCTGAAGTCTGGAACCCACAGACATTACCAAACGCTGGGTTTCCTCCTTTGTGATGCTTTGCCAGGCCTTGACTGCAGCGGTCTTCAGTTGTTGTTTGTTTGCAGGTCTTTAGCAAGTGAATGCATGCTCGATCGGACTGAGATCAGATTGACTCGGCCATTGTAGAATATTCCACTTCTTTGCCTTGAAAAACTCCTGGGTTGCTTTTGCAGTATGTTTTGGGTCATTGTCCATCTGTACTGAGAAGCACCGTCCAATCAACTATGCTGAATTTGGCTGAATGTAAGCAGACAGAATGTTCCTATGGACTTCAGAATTCATGTGGCTACTTCTGTCTTTTGTCATATCATCAATAAACACTAGTGACCCAGTGCCACTGGAAGCAATGCATGCCCATGCCATTACACTGCCTCCACCATGTTTAACAGATGATGTGGTGTGCTTCGGATCATGAGCCGTTCCAAGCCTTCTTCATACTTTTCTCTTCCCATCATTCTGGTACAGGTGGATCTTAGTTTCACCTGTCCAAAGAATGCTGTTCCAGAACTTGGCTGGCTTTTTAACATGTGTTCTGGCAAACTCTAATCTGGTCTTTCTATTCTTGTGGCTT
>JAZGTK010009208.1:0-17477 GCA_036877625.1 Ambastaia sidthimunki | reverse complement strand
CCAACATATTTACTTTACATTTTCAGCACAGGTTTCTTTTTCCTTTGTTTGATTCCCCCCCACCCATCCAACCACTCGATTCGTTTCCACTAAGGGGAGATACAAAGATGTTCTAGGAAACAAACACTGCCCTGGTGGTTTCTATTGGATAGTTGAGAGATGAATCAAAATTGATGAGTGTTTGTTTGAATTTCAAGCTTAGATTAAGAATCTCCGCCCTTATGGCCCTTTTCTCTCTGTTTATTTTTCCATCTCTCTTGCCTAAATGATGTCAATGGAAGCCGAGCTATAGGGCTATTTATAGAATCTCCCCCTCCCTTCAGAATCACATGGTTCAGAGTCGAGGCACAACGACTATCTCAAGAGAACAGTCTGCATGAATAGAGACAGTGAATATTTATGAACGGCGAGCTGTCACGTGACATTCCTCCTGCCTAACGTGTTAAGCTTGTGTTAGAAAGTGAGCGACCGCTTTCATCTGCATATGCCTGTCCTACCCTCAAAGTTTGTTGTCATTCATGTTTTCAGTCATTATGTGTACAGTAATTTATTTATTCAAGAGTTAGCCGGGACTTTCCAAAGCCACAATGTGTCTTTCATTGAGCATCTTAAATTCAGTGGTAGAAAACCACTAGCATACACGATGCAGCTCTTGTCTCCATTCACATGTATAGGTCTATTACATAACAAGACTGCGAATGGAGAGAGTATTTAAAATCTTAAGCATCATTCAGTCTTGTCCGGTGCTTTGCCCATGCAAGAAAATTAAGACTTTTAATAATAACTAATGCAAAGTAACTTATCTTGGACAGGATCTTAGGTGATATGAGTCTACTTGCAGTAGTTCAGTGGCTCAATAAGGGCTTTAATGTACGTTTATATAAGACATATGAGTCTATTTACAGACATCCACACGTGTGAAAGCACTTCCTGCGGTTGCTAGCGGACATGCTAACACTCAGGATATATATAGCAGTATATATATATATATATATATATATAGCAGCCTGCAGTGCTGTTACTATTCCAGTCTCTGTACATGAGGGGGCGGATGGAGGAGAAATACACTGTTGTATTTATGACACTGTTATGAACGGTATCGTGTATTTTAAAAGATCAGCTGTTGGTGTGAGGCAGCTCAGCAGCACATTGATGAAAATAAGGTTAGTGTTTAATTACTGCATTTATTTCACATCTTATCCGAACATTATTAAATATCGCGTCGTGTTGTTTCTCTGTTTGATTCGCTGATCGATGAATCACGCCGATCGCTAAACGCCCGCAAAACAAACGCGTTACCGGTTATAAAAGATGGTTTATATTGAGCGTGTGAAGCGCGTGACGCGGCGCGTGATGCGGCGCGTGACAGACGTGAAGAGTGAAACGCGGCCGGTTCGGGAAACACCTCGTCACGAGCGACCGGAGCCGCGGTTCGGTGGACCGGAAGCGCCACCTACCGTCTGAAGTAACGAGCGCGAGAACACCTGCTTTTGTGAAAGAGCCCGAATTAATATTACCTGAAGAAATGACCCGCTTCAGCCCGAGCCCGATCCCTTCATCCTATAACAAAACACAGCCAATCAGAAGCGCCCTCCGCCTGCCAATCAAAACGATGAAGAGTCCTTTATAATGTGTTCACGTTTAAGACAACACATAAAATAAAGAGATTACTAATAGAGAAGTGTAAAACATTAAAGTAATTTACAAAATAGACGCGTTTTCATTAAGGTATAACTATTGCACGTGTTCTCTACATTATTGACCCTAATTTAAATGTCAACTTACCACAGTATTTCAAACGCTGTAGTCTTAGATTGTGTTTGTTATATGACTGGAACTTCTTGGGGAGATGTAGAGAGCTGACAACAGTCAAAACTCATTTACAGCACAATACAAAACTGGTCACTCGTATTAGATAGTCAGATTGACTCATTTATGATATTTATTAATAACCACATGAATATTGGTTGTGGATAGTTTGTCAATGACAGATACATTTTTACCAGTAAGAATCAAACATCACCCACAGTCTGTTGAAAAAGGCAGAAAGATTTTAATGTGGGTGAAAATCAGTCCAAAATGAAAAACAACAATCATAATACACACGTCTGATTTCTCTTATAAACTATGCATGCAAAACATCAGAAATTTAAACTGTTACTCAAATCTATGCAAGCAACACCTGAAAAAAACATTGGTTCCTTAATTTCTTATTGTAACAGTATCAACAAAAGCCATTCTACTCTACCAGGACAATTTTCATGAAATACCTCAGACATCTTAAAAATATCTGTATATTTAAACTTATTACACTCAAGGTAACGGCAAACATCAGATCACAAGAGGTGTTGTACAAATTTAAATATTTATGTGCTGAAAAGAAAGTGACAGCAATAGATTTGACCCCACACAAGTTCATGATAAAATTCAGAGATTATTATTTTAACATCTTACAAATTTGTAGTTATTTTTGATCCAACAAAAGCACAGAAAATTAAAAAGGTTAAAAAAATCACGTATAAAGGATGAGTGTCACCATACAAAAACTCAAACATAAGTTGGCCGTCTTTTGTTCCACAAAGATCCAGGGCAAAAGAGTCAGAAAAATAAACAATGACAATAATGGCAAAAAACTGTTGAAGATTTATAAAAAAAAAGAATAAAATAAGTGTGGAGAGAGCGGCTGGATGAAGTCTGTGAGATTACAGGAAGGCCCAGCAGGTCAAACAGTGTAAGAGAGATTTTTGTGTTGTATGGGTGTAGAAATAAATGCAGTCCTCTTAATAAATTCTGCCCCGGCTTCTGTTTCCTCTTCCTCCAAAGCCCCGCCCTCGGCCGCCCCTGAACCCGCCTCTTTGTTCTGTGGGCGGAGATAAATGTCCATTATATACACACACGGGTTCACAATTCACAGACCTCCATCACTTTCATAACACGCTAAAGATATTTCTTCATAATTCCTCCCCCTAAACCTCACACAGACCTGCTGACATCAAAAATGTTTCATTATATATTTCAGGACATTTTGAGGACAAACGTCACCCTCATAAGATTGAAATAATATTTGATCAGATACAGAAGTTGGAAACTCACCATATGAGAAGTTTCCGATGTTGGAACTGTATTTCCCGCTGGGTGGATTGTAGATCTCACGCGCATCCCTTCTGGACAAATTTGTGGGAATTTTTTTTGCGGCTGCTGTTGCTCTGATGTCCTCTCCAGACAGCCTCTTACTGCTTTATGAACAGAAGAGATCATAAACTTTAACTCACAAACAAACAAACAAACAGACATCAGTCTTGAGGACAGGAGATGTTTGTATTTGAAGGACGAGGAGGACGTGGACCAACCCAACAACTGCTGCTGCTGCTGCTGCTGTCTCAGTTTTCTGCACTGGTCTCCAGGACAGAGTCACTGTGCTCTTATAAGACGGAGGATTATGAAACAGATCCTGGAGATAATGTCCAAACAACATAAGATCTCGAGGTCTCAGTTCTTATTCACTAATATTTGGTTTAAGGGTTGACTATAAGAATTCATACATTACCTTGATTAAAACGTTAATGTTGTTGGTGATTTTCAAAGCCACAACTTTAATTTTATTCTGTGAAAAAAAGTGCACAAACTCAGTCATCTTGAAAATAGATCATTACACGACAAAACAACTAAACATTTCTGAATATCTATGACTTTATAAACTTTTCAGGTATGTGTGATGACTGAAAAAAAACATGACACTGGAAACACCATGAATAAAGAATAACGTCCTCTTTAAAAAAAAACATAACAGAAACTCAATTTACAGCAGTTCTAACCTTAAAAAAATCATATACTGAAAATGTAAAAAATCCCACAAACAGTGTAAATGAGACAGACCTCATCAGTCTTCAGTGCATCTCCAGTTTTGCCCTGCAAAGCAACACGCAGCTGTCGAATATACACCTGCAGTCCCCGCGCAAAATACTGCAGCCTGAAACAAACATGAACAACTGCCTCCAGACTAAATGTAATGATGCAGTAACATGTTTATCACTAGAGTCTATTACATAAATCACTGACCGGATCTTGAAGTCCTTCAGTGTCTCTCCACTGATTTTGTCGATGAGAAAGTCAGGCAGTTTTTTGCCCAGCTGATGGAAGCTGAAGAGCAGACACTCCACGTAGCTGAACTGCAGTTTGGGCTCCTCGTTGGCTGCGTTCTCTCCGTTCTCCTCCTCTGGAGGAAGAGGCATGAACTCCTGAAGCAGACAGAGGAAAAGCAGCACAGACTGAGAGGCTGCAGTAAACAACAGATCAGTGAAGAGGAAAGCAAGACAGACGCTGCAGGTCAGAAGTTTAATGTTTCTCTTTACCAGCAGCTTCTCAAAGAGCATCTTGAGATTGACCTCAAGTTTGTCCATGTCTCCACAAAACGGACTCATCTCAGCCAATAACTTCAGTACCTGTAACAAGATTTTCAAAAAGCTTTTAGATTTGCAGTCTCCTACAAATATAGCATCTATAAATACAACCAGAAGCAGCTGAAGTTTAAAAACGTCTTCAGATCAGAGCGGAATCTGATCTTTATATCAAGTGTAAACGAAGCCAGACACACTTTAAAAGTTCAAATTCACTACAGATCATTCATGTTGACAGTGATGCTGTATGAACACAGATGAAGAGAAACCGCACTCTTCACACCTCCAGCTGAATGTCCAGATCAGCTGCAGGACTGGTGAGCAGACTGAGGTTGGGCAGAACGTTCTCACTGAAGTACGTCACAAAGCGAGTTGAATGCACATTTTTCTGGAGGAGAGAAGATATCACGATAATCAAACACAACTCTAGAAACATTCATCCATCCACACTCGTGCTACATCTATATATGGAAAAACATGGAATTTCTGGAATGGAAAAACATTTTCAAACATAGATTTAAACTATTTAGGCTTTTCACTGAGCTTGACTGCGATCACTAGTTTGTATCAGACACATCAGACTGTGAGATCAGATCTTTACAGGTCACTCACAGAGAAGAGCGGCAGGGCCTGGCGTGTGCACTGCAGGAGTCGGTCCACACTGTCAGAGTCTGCAGGGTTGAGGGGCTGCTCCAGGAACGCCTGCTCCACCACCAGCTCCACCAGCTGCTGCCTCCCACTGACCGTCTGCATGACCTTCAGACCTGACAGGATACGCATCAGAAGAACAAACTCCTCCCCCGTCACGTCCTCCAGAACCTGATGATCACAGCATCACACACAAACCAATGAGAAAAGCAGGAACACTGTGAGCATAACATCAGACATCTCAGTTTGTGTCTTGTTAGAGAAATCTACAGCAGTTGTGTTGGTGCTCACGCAAAACTAAAGTTCACAACCAGAATAAAGACGCAGCATCACGTCAGAAAGAAAGCGGATCGTGTCCAGACACCTTTTTGGTCTCTGTGAAGATATAATCCTCCACCTCCTTCATCATTACATCATCTGGCATCATTTTCAACTTGGTAGAGAGAAACTTGATCGCCCTTTCTCTCACAACATCTTCTCCCTGCAGGATCTGACTAAACAAACCTCCCAAAGTTCCTTCAAACAGAGACATTGTCAGAGAGGACAAAAACAACTTCCTACAGAATGATTCTTTCAGTCACGTTTATTTAATTCTACACACAAAGACAAAAGTGTGTATGATAAAACTAACAGGACTGATACCTTTTGCATCAAGTTTGAATATTGAGACCAGTGCTGTGCTGACTTGATTGAATTCAGCAGAATCATCTAAGAAACACGAGCAGTAACAACAAGATCAAACAGCAGATGAACTATAATGGAAGAGTGTTTATGTACAGTGTGTTTACAGTATGATGGAATGACTGTGTTTTGAGTTCATCAGTTTCATACCTGTCTGCAGAAGCTGTGTGAGTATGTCTGCGACTCTGGGCAAATTCTCTCCTGAGGCGAATCTGGGGAGTTCTTTGATAGCCTGTCTGCGGATCTAAAACCAGCACACAACAAAGAGAAAGGTGATCATTTTGAATAACTGGATCATCCACAGCATGTCTCTAGCGCTCTGAACTCACAGACACGTCCTCGTCCTCACACAGATCAAGCTGAGCATTAATGGCTGCGTCCGCCAGCTCTGGAAAACTGCTGAAAAACTTTGGGATGAACTGAGCAGCCAGTCGCTTTTCTTTCTGTCCTCCTTTAACCCCCTCCAGAATGACCTCATACGCGTCTTTGTGCTGACAGAACAGAGAGCTAGTTAACAAACTCGTATCGAAATCAATACACAACAGAAACGCAAGATTTGTGTTAATTTACTCATTAATCACACATGCTTATCTCAATGTAGGACTGTGCGCACACCTGCCCTATTCACAACCCCACTACGCATATAGCGTAGCGTTAGCGTAGCACTGAGCGTGACGCTTTTCTTTCACAGCTTACTAACATGATCAAATCAAATGATCACAAACAGCTGATCTAAAGACTCAGAGAACGATGCGTTTGTTTATTCAACTCAAAATAAAACACATGCGTGTGTTTATCACTCTGTGAAGCGGTTATTAATGTTTCTTCACCTGGCTGAGATCTTCTCTGGCGTCGGCGAGGATGCCGTAGTTACGGTACAGTTCCTCCACAGTCACCGCCATCAGCGCGATTCAGCGGCGGGTCTGAGTGAATAAATGCAGCTTCTGAGATGTTTATATATGTGCTGCAGTGCTGGCGGTGTTAAACGCGGCTGATGTGAGCAGTAATCGCGCTGTTACTGACGACAGATCGGGTTTGTGCGGCGGGACGGTTTTTCTTCTGCGCGTTTCTGACGTCATCACAGCGTCACGTGTTAACAGCGCCGCCTGATGGATCGGATGTTGAATGACACAGAGATTAAATCCACAAATACAACATACTTTAATTTATTATTTTTATTTATTAAACGCTAATTTTTTCCCTCATTATTTTCTCAATTTATTTTTAACTGTTTTTATTCTTTAATTTTACATAAATGCAAAAATGTTCCGCATTATGAAATATAATAAAATATTATTTACTAATAAAAATCAACTTTCCATCACTTTAAATCTATATATATAAATAACGCAAGAAATAAATTAGTTTGATTAAATTAGGTAAATTATCTGATGAATGTCTTCAGCACTTCCAGCAGGTGTCAGTAAAGAGCAACACACAGCTTTGTGATCATGATTTTAGCTTCACATTAATCTGACTGAATTGATCTTGCTGCTAATGTAATAATGGTCTTCACCATGAGGTCAAAGCTCAGCAAGATCGTTCAGGAAATTACTCACAATAAACGGGTCTCATATTTCCTCTATATCCGATCATGTAAAGCTTCTTTAAAGCTAATCTGTACAAACTCTGAAACACACACAGTTTTAACAGTTTAAACATAAAAAACAGACTAAAACAACTGATAAAATACAGCAGGGTCAGTATCACATCATATTAACTTCCTTCAGCTTTAAATATATACAATATTCTTTTGCATATACATTAAACCCATTTTCAAGACTATTTAAAAATAAAATACAGTTGTTTTGCAAGTCCATCCATAAAACATTCATAAAACATCAGTTTTGCAGTGGCTGTTTTGAGAAAGAAAAACCTCATTCACTGCTTTCTGTTTCTTTCACACTGTATCTCTGCAGTGTTTTGTGCTTGAGAAAAACTCACAGCAACCGGTTGGGATTTAAAACATACGGTTCACTGGACGCAGAAGTTCTTTTGCTTCCGGTCTTGATGATCCTGTTTGCCTCACTGACCTCGATCTTTTCAGAACACTTTCTGTTTTTCACAGACAGTAGCTGGATGTCGGAGTGAATGCTGGCAACAGTGTGGCGTCTGATACCGCCGGCCTTTTCCAAATAACATTCCCCGTCATGCTCGACTAGTGGTGTCAGGAAGGATTCGTTGGCAAAATGTGTCACCGTGATCTCAGGCTGACCGCGGTGGGCAGTGTTGACCAATCTCAGACCATCCCCACCGTCCTCTGAAGAAAAATCAATTACAAACATACTGAACACAAACATTCCGGCAGAATGAGGAAGTGAGAGGAGGAAGTATAAAAAAACACCACCTGAAGAGGATTCACGCTGGTGCGTGTTGAGGTGGTTATGCAGGTAGGGAGATATAACCATCTCCACTAGTCTTTCAAGTAGGAAATACTCTTGCGTTGGTCCATTAGGTTCATGAACACCCTGACCAGACAAAACATGAAAATAAAGGCCCACCACTTATGTAGAAAAAACACTGGCAGCTAAAAAGTGAAATATGGTGTTAAATCTGAAAAGTGAGAGTTTTTCAGCAACAAGATGAGGCATTAATATGTGTTCTATCATCATTATAAGCAACACATTGAATCTCTGAGGTTTTAAAGGAAAGCTCATAAATTTCCCTTGTTTTAAAACTACTGTTCTGTCAGTACAGACAGGGTGAGTGTTTGGGATAAAGAGTTGCTATAGAAACTGACATTTTGCAAGACTCTAGTTAATGATAACTGGTTGGTCATTATACAGACCACAGTTGTACAACTTGGGGGAAAATGTGAGACTCAAACTGTATGTTGTTGTACATTCAACTACTTGAAAGAGTCATAAGACTGTTTACTGATCCAGTAACTCCAGGTCCAGCTCACCTGCAGGATAAGGAGCATCTGTGTGAGTGGAGAAGGGTGTGAGACGGTGGACAGCATGTTCTCCAAAGAAAGCTTCAACAGAACCATGTTCCTGAAACCCAGCAGGACCATCTGTCTCACAGTCAACTCCTGACCCTACACACAGAGCCAGAAACCAGCAGTCACCAGTGTTAGTAACCTGACACTGACCCATTACTTTAAGTAGCAGGTGAGATCATTGTAATACCTGCACCGGGTAGAAAATAGCTTGAAGCGTTGGCAAGATCTCTGTGAAAAACCTTACCCACGACTCAGAGAGCGCTCGGAGACGATGCTCACCTGAGAGAAGATTTCAGGAGGAACAGAATTAAACTCATCTGTTCTCACTGAACACACACACACTGATGTGTTCAGAAAGTGGTCCAGCACTCACCATCATGTAACTGAATCTCATCCAGAATATGTTCCAGACCTTTATTCAAGAGCTGATCCTGAACACAGTCATTTATACACTGACTTTAAGATGAACTCTCTTTGTGTTTTGTCTTTGCATCTGAGAATAGATTTTACCTGGAAATACTCTGTGATAAAGGATCCCAGCTCAGTCTTTAAAAGCCACCTGCTGAGAGAGATCAATAGATCAACTAGCCACGTAAACATCTTAAAAACATGCACAGAGTTTGAAAAGTGTGAGAGGCGCTTGTTTGCAAAAGTTGTGTGGAGTGGTTGCCAGGGTGTTGCTGTTTGGTTGCTAAGATGTTCTTATTGTGAGGGTGTGGTGTCTTAAATCACCCCTCCCTCAAAAAGAGTTTGTGACCATTTTAGATCAATATTTCCAAGATCTATAATGTTAAAATAGTTACTTGATTGTAAACAAACCAGTGAGTGAAAGTGACTGTTTGTTATTCTGTGTTATTGATTTCTGACCTTATGCTCTCGTTTAGGGTGTAAAGCTCAGAGGTCTGCAGTTCTTCTCCCTGGAACACCTTAACAACAGCCGTCTGAACACTGCAAAACAATGAAAGACAGACTCACTCAATTACACTGACCTCTGATTTCAAAGGAAGGAAAATTTCTATGCAAAACACAGAATTGTATAAACCTCTTTACTCAATAAATTCCACTTTGTGAAACAAACCAGAAAATTTCCTGCAAATTCTCTCTGTGTTCATTTGCTTACAGTCAGCATTGTAAAATATTTGGATAAAATAACTTCAGCTTGTCAGCAAACTTTCACTGCACGTGAATCAGCCGACCGACTTTCGACTAACATCCTGCTCTACATTTCCTGAGTGAGAAGCAACAGAGGTTTTGTTTCCATTAGGAAGTGATGAAGACCTCTCTCAGCTTCCTCCTCTAATGCTGCTAATGTGTCAAAAATGAGATTTTTCTTTCCGGTCAGAGACACCGTGACTGTAAACTTTGACCTTTCTGGCTCAAAGCTTCAAGTTCAGACTTCTTGAAAGTAACTCAGCAATTTGATTTCTATCGTGACATCTTCAACTGTTATTTGTCTTCTCACCAGTTTAATGTTGCATCTATAAAAAAATAAATCACCAAATCTCACGGCAATTAATACAAATCTTTTCATCTGTTCATCCTTGAGAAAATGGAGCCACCACCTGTTCCAAACACAAGCGTTGGACAGCTGTGACACTGGCGAGCTGGCATGAAAGCGGGCGAGGTCTGACAGCACGGGCGAGCTCATGAAACGGGGTCTTGGCCTTCGAAATGACCCCATGATTCAGTTGAGATGAGAACAAGAAGATGCCAGAGCAAATCTAAAACAGAAACATGACATGAAGAAGTCACGTTACAACAAGACACACCTTAAACCCATGAAAGCCCATGAGAGCTGTTTACATGCTCCATATATGTGGTGACTCATTTGTGTTGATGCATGTGTCATAGTGAAAGCCACACAGAACATCTATGAGGTTAACAAACACGTTTTCTTTTGATGTGCAATACTAAGTTAACACTTTCCGGCAAACCGGTCGCATGCACTCATGCGTGGCTGCGGTCTCTGTTTCTCGCAGCGCATGTGAACAGTGAAGGAAGTTATCAGAGGCATCTGAGAATCAAGAAAAAAGTCAGTAAGGAAAAGGACAGCAGATGCTGACAGACTCATAAACTCAAGAGGCTGTTCCCAGATCAGGCATGCAGCCCAGCAGTTGCTTTCTAATGCACAGATCAGAGTTTAAGTCCTGATGACATCACAGTGCCTGCAGTGGGTTCAACTGGTGTCTTACATCGGCCATAATGTCATTTCACCAGATCAGTTCCAAAAGTTCCCATCATGCATTTGTCACAGTGAATTCATTTACAGTCCAACACTAACAGCAAAGCTAAAGTGATTATGAATGAAAATCTTGTGCATTCGTACCCACTAATGATGAGACCAACACAAGCCGACACAAGCAGCCACACCACACACACACTCTGCTGCTGGTTTCTTCAGTTTACTGGTCTCTGGAGTTACATGCATCATTTTACAGTAAATCACCAACATTACAGCGTCTTCTGGCTCCTCAAGAACAATGTAACTCTTGCTGCTCTGATAAACGTATTTATGCACTTGAAGTGTTTCAGTGAATTAGTTTCAGACTGACTGAGCTGCTTGAATCAAGCTTGTGAAAACTTAACAGACAGAAGCAACTAGTTAAGAAATCAGACCCATCAGCTGAAATGATAAATCATTATTATAATCTTACTGTTGTGAATCAGTGTAAAATAATAGAGATTGTGTTGAACACTGATCTGTCACGCACTTGATCAATAACTGAGTTTTGTTCATTTTGACAAAAAAAGTACGTAAAGCATTTTCTTAAAAAGGTTTTTTAAAGCATGACTGAGGACAGAATCATGTAAATGAATCTGACTTGACTTAAATACATCAACTTTATTCTGGAACGTGTGACGTTTTGTTATATTGTCAGACTTCTGCGATTAAACATGATGCTCAAAAGTCATTATTCACCAATAATTCAAGAAATGCTCGTATGATGCTCAGAAACGTTTCTCTGCGGTTGTGTAAATGTTTCACTTACCTGATTGTTGGTGTCATTCAGTTCTGGTTTGGCTTTGATCACATTGTAATTTTCCGAACGCGTTCTCACAAACGTAAAACTCAATGTAACTTCAGCGAACGACAATGTTACAGAAAATACATGTAAAAAACACTTTCATCATTTCAGGATTCATCGGAGGAGAGAAGCGGATTTATAGCATCAGATCGCGGTGGGCGGAGCATGTGAGGAAACCTGCTGCCCAACACGTGTGTTTAACAACTGCACATCACAACACAATCACAACACAATCACAACACATCACCACACAACACAATCACAACACAACACATCACCACACAACACAATCACAACACAATCACCACACATCACAATCACCATACAATTACAACACAACACAATCACATCACCACACAACACAATCACAACACAACACAATCACAACACGACACACAGTTTAAAGGTTTTGCTATTAAATCTCAGAGGTTTTTTAAATGTGTTTTACAGAGACATGCTAATAATGAGAGCTGAACACTTCATGAACTAATATAATGATCACTGGAAATCACAAAATCTGATTGTGTTTACATAGATCAAATATTTGATTCATGTCAAAAATTATCATATGATTTACAAGAGCTTTCTCTTAATTATAAACCATTACATACTGAATCCTGCGTGTCAAGTAATTACAGGCCATTTAAACATACATTGTGTGAAGTTTATTCATAAACTCCAGCAGTCACACAAAAACAATCCACTAGTAGCACTAGTTTAAATCTCTTTGTTTCAGTGTAATTAGGAAATACTGGATCTGCCAGCACTCAGAATCACACTGTGATCTTCCCAGAGAAAACAAACATGAGTACCAGTCAATACAAGCACAACATTCACACAAGCGTATTTAACCCAGAATCCACACTGCACCGACACAACAGATGAAACGCACAAAAACATCTACTCTGAATATAAAGTTTTGCATACTTTGTCCTAATACAACACTTTAGTACAGGCACAATCTTTATTCAGACCTACAATACAGTTTCCCAGAGCACAAAAACATTATTTCATAATACCTGCTTTAAACATTCACCCAAACTAATATTACAAACCAGGGAAGAACATTCCTAAATAATACCAAACAAAAAACTGGGCAGCAAAATATTTGGTTTTGCCTGACTGATGCATTCTGGCATTTATCTCTCCTGTTCTCTCTTCTACGGTCCGTTTTATATACATGAATATAATTTCATAGCTTTATATAAATATTTACAAACATCACTTAGTTGTGTCCCATAAGAATATTTTTCATATAAAAAAGTTGATCATGTTAATGCGGAGAAGAAGCTTGCATTGACAAATTACAATAACTTAATCGTTAAAAAAAGAACAAACTACAATAAAATCAAGGAAAGTTTGATACAGTAAGTGTGACAGTCTCTATTACAGAAAAACTGAGGCTGTGCACGTGATGTAGCACCAGATGAGATAACAACCTCAGTGAGGTTGAGAAATGACCTCGCAGAGTAGAAACTCTTCTGGGAGGTTGTGTGAGGTACAAAGCAAAACAGTGAGAATAAATTAGTGTTGGATAATTTAGGATGATGTTATTTACAGTTGCTGGATGGTGTTGGAAGTGGACGGGAAAGATGGATGGCAGTGTGTGAGTTCACAGCAGTTCTGCGGCACATTACAGGAGAGCGTGTTGTTAATAACAAGCGTAGTGCTGAGTAAACGCGGGCTTGATGAAACACAAGGGTTCAGTTCTGGAGTCTAAGTTCTGGACAAGCTGAAGTGGTTCATGGCACGACTGAAGGCGCTTTGCACAGCTTTACGAATGCTTGATGTTCTGCCCTCCAGCATCTTACTTCTGTCTAAACTCTCGTCAGTTCCAAACAGTTCCATCTTGGATTTAGGAAGCCATTGCCTGTGAGATTCAAGACTGCAGGTTATTTTAAAACAGGAACAGAAACCTGAACTCAACACTGACTCTTAACCAAACATAGTCACTCTGATCCAAATTTGCTGCCCTCTCAGCTATCAGTTTAAAAGTATTATAGTCATGCTAAATTTATTCATGTTTGACTGGAATATTGCTTTACTAATGTAGTTAGTTAAGTACCTATCCGACTATGAATGAACGCCACGTTTTACCAGCTGCGTCTGCTGTCGAAGAAGCGGACGAGGAAGAGCTTCTCTCTGGACCGGTACTGCAACAGCTCTCCGACCCGAAGAACGTCCCGCGGGGGGCTGGGAATGAACTCGCCGTTGAGATGGAAACCCGAGCGGGAAATCTGAGGATCTGCGATCTACAGAGAACGTCAAACACAACAGCAACTTCTAACACGCATCCTGAAAGGTCTGGAGAGGTCCAGTGAGGTCCTCCGAGCTGCAGAGTTTAGCTCCAGATCTGAAGCAGCTGCTCAAAGTCTTTGTGACTGCTAGAAACATCCATGCAGATGTGCTGGAGATGACTGGAGTTAAACTCTGCAGCTCTGTGAACCTCCAGGAACATGAATTGGAGACCCCTGACATAAACGGTTGTAAATAAAAAAGCCACGAGATGAGGGGAACACAAACACACACATGCACACCACAAATGGACACACAAACACATCCTGGTATCATCTGTGTGATGTCATGGGTTTGGCTGCTGGATGCAGTAAAATGAAGCCGCAGATTCTCACATGCACACTCACCAGTGCAGGATAGGAAGGATATCCACTAAGTTTGGCCCAAACTAGTTTAAAGGGCTCCAGATTTAGTGATGCAGTGTTAGCTGGGGTCCAAATATTGCTGCTGTCACTCTCTATGAAAGCAGGAATAACGGACAGTTACGAGGGTTCACCCTAAAAATGGTGCAGAAGACCTCAAGAGTCGCGGCAGAACTGGCCAATCACAAATCACTCAGATTATGACAGAAGCATGGCGACAATTTACTGGACAATTATGCCTCAGATTTGAACAGACTGAGTGTGCTTTGAATCGTGTGGTTTGAGAAAGCTAAACTTAAGCTCTCTCAGAGTAAAATGTCTGTTCTGAGAGAGTGTGTGGCAGGCCAAAAGATTTCAGAACAGGAAATGAAGGAGAAAACTTTTATTAAGAAATATTATTAGTTGAGATCACCATTAAAGGAACAGTTGCCCCAAAATAAACAATTAGCATTTACTCACCCTCACGTTAATATAAAACCAGTTTGACTTTCTTTAGTTGAAACACAAAATAGAGACACTGTCAACATTCAGAAAAGACAAAAACACCATAAAACAGATCATATAACTTTAAATTTCTGCTTTAGCTTTCATAACTTAATTTTACTGCTCAGTTTTTCAAAATGTTTGTCAAAATTTTTTTGTGTTCCATGAAAGAAAACCAGCCGCATGAATGACAAACATCACACGGGAGAGAAACGCTGAGGGTTTATTTTAGCTGCACTGTTCCTTTAAGCAGCTGTTCAGAGAGACAGAATGAGCCGTGATGAGGGTTTCACATGCAGACGCTGTTATTGGTGTCAGACAGCCGTGAGGAGCAGGTCAGAGCACAGCAAGCAGGAGAAAGAGCTTCTGAACAGACACCACTTTAAATCTTCATCTTTCATTCAGCAGTACAGACTGATGTAAACACACACATATCTCACCTGCACTCATCCTGTTGCCTCTGGAAATGTTTCCCGTTTCCGGAACTCTCTTATCATCTGTTGTGTTTCGTCTGGTCGTCGCTGACTTCACTTTCACAATCTTTGTGTGACTGACACCGTCACTGCATCAAAAAAACAAATCAATCATCAGTACTAATAAACGGTGAGGTGCTGATTGCCTGTTTCCAGCGCTCACCGGCGGTTCTCCTGAGCGCTTCCACTGGAGGAGAGGCTGGACTCTGACGCACAGCGACGTCGAGGTTTAGACACTCGGCCTGCAGTCAGTTCCTTCTTCACCACTGAGAAGCCATTAGACATGCCTGTAAACACAACAGAACAACACCTGTTACGTAAATTCATGGAATTTTGCAACACTATTCTCAATGATTGGTTGCTTTGTCATTTACCAGTACTGATGCGTTTGATTGGGCACTCATGCTCGTCCTCTTCCTGGCAGACTCCGCCCACGCTGCTCTTTCTCTTCCGGTTCTGCAGCAGTGTTTCCAGACGAGGGATGACGACTGAGAGGAACGTTTTCGAGCCCAGTTGAGGGCAGACAGACGGCGATGTATTTGTGTTCAACGCCTTCTGCGGACTCGTGTTCTTGGACTTCCTGAAGAGCACAGCTGTTCGCCGGTTGACTGTGTTTGCTGGTTCGGTGAGGGTGGAGGTAGCAACCATGATGTTGTTCTCAGAGGGCAGAAGTTCAGAGGAGAATCCGCTCAGAAGTGAGGTAGAGAGCATCTCGCTGTCAAACGGGACATTACTGGGACAGTTTTCAGGGCTGGACTCCACAGGGTTCAGTGTGGGAGGTTCAGAGAGAGTCTCTGAGCTGGTGAGATGCGGCATGTTGTCTGAAGGCTCAAGTTTGGGAGGTAAGGACTTGTCAACTGTAACAAAAGATCAACTGGTTAATACAAACGAATCACAGTTCTTAAAGTGACAGTTCACCCAAAAATAAAACACCTCCATCATACACTCATTATACCAAACCTGTGTGTATGAACATTTCTCAAAATATCTTTGTGTTCCACAGAAGAAAGAAAAAGTCATATAATTTTGGAAAGACATGAATGTGAGTAAATGGTGGAAATATTTGAATGTTCAAGGCTTCAGTAAATCTGAAGACTTTCATCTATATCATGTGATTGAGCAGAAACGCACCTTCATCTGTGTTCTGTGGTGCAGTTAACAGCGAGTTCTGCTCTGAGGAAGGCGGCGGATCCGTTTTCTGACCCGTCTCCAGTCGCACGTCACTGATGGTCTTCTTCAGCAGCTTGAGCCGTTTGCTTCTGGAGGGACAGGACTTCATGACACTGACTAAATCCAGCATCTCCAGCAGCTTGTTCAGCTGCTCCTCCTGAGACATGTGCTGTCGATGAGCTGCGTTCAACAGTCTGTCAACTGAACACAAGCAGAACATTTAATTAAAAACTGAAAATGAAGCCAACATATTCTAACTAATATTAGCATGCCAGTCTCTCTAAACCTAAAACGTTTACTTACTAAAATCATGTAGTTATTGTAAACCTTAGATCATTAGATCATTTTTAGATAAATATTTTAATAGTTACTGGTAGTTTAACCTTCACTAGACGGTAGACACTAAGCGGTTAGGCTCTTACCCTCTTCCCAGGACACTGGTGGAGGAGCCTCTATCTTTGGAGGTTCAGTGAGGTGCATGCCGCTGGAGAAGTCCAAGCCGATCTGCTGGACGTGGTGGCGTGTTCTCCTGAGGACGGCTCCTCCGCGGTCTCGCATGCGTGCGGCAGCGCGGTAGAAGAAGGTGTCTTTGGCGTTGTATTTCATGCAGTTGTTAATGATGAGGTTGAAGTCGTGCTCAAATTCATCCAGGTTCTTGTACTCGTGAGCGTCGATGCGTTTCCTCATGGTGGAGAAATCCATGGGCTCCTTGATGTGATCTAGATAGTCAGGAACCTACAAACCAGAGAGAAAACTAACTCAGAACCTCGTTACTAAAGAACCTCGTTACTAAAGAACCTCGTTACTAAAGAACCTCGTTACTAAAGAACCTCGTTTCAACATCAGAGACCCTCTATATACACACACATTTACTTTTAATATCAACATTATATAACAGCAGGAACGAGACGCTCTTACCTCAGTGACACTGACAGGCTGGGAGAAGATTCTGGCCGGATCTTTCTCCTGCAGCTGATCCAGCGCCGCTCGCAGCACCA
>JAZGTK010009207.1:0-17477 GCA_036877625.1 Ambastaia sidthimunki | reverse complement strand
CACACGCACACACAAAATACCAAACAAGTTAAGCATTGCCACAGTAAAAAAATAAAAAATGCAATGACTAAACAAACAGTTGCTAATCCACCCAGAAAACTATCCCCACCTCAACAGTTTGATTTAGACAGTTTAAATAAGAGCTTTTTATTACCTGATAAATGAGAAATAATGCAAACTTCACAGCTCTGCCTTTATTTAAAATATTGTCAAGACATTTACTTTCTACGAAATGATACAGAAGTCAAAGTGATTATCTGTATTATATTCCTATATTGGGTTTCACTACAGTACGTGTTTTTATCTTTTTAGTGGTGTAACTGTTGAACATGGAAATGTCTGTTTGACATGTACTGGATGAGTGAGACATACCAGTATTAAGTGTCGAGCTGTCATCTTTAACTGGACTTTGAAGATCAGAGGTCGCATCAACAGCGTCTGTGGACGGAGACGTCTCAGCATCTGATGAGACCACACCTCCAGACGCCTGAAGCCGTTTCTTCAGAAGAGACACCTGACAACAGAAGTCTTCAGCATTACACAAATCACACGAACACAAATCCACACACACACCTGCAGCACACACACACACACACACACCTGTTTCTGAAGAACAGTGATCATCTGATCCTTCTCCTCCAGAGCAGCATCAAACTCCTCCTGCAGGTGTTTCTTGGCCTGCTGGTCCATCTGCAGCTCCTGATCAGACATCAGACTCACCATCAGACACATCAGTGTCTTATAAATCTTTATTACACAGCTGTCTGACACTGATACTTTATTCTGATTGGTCTGTCATGACATTCCAACGTGTGTTATCCCCCAATAACAAACCATTAAAACTGATGTCACCGGTACTACTTACATGTTTAATGTATTACTAACAGGTTTGAATTTGTTACTAAAGAGGTAATAAAATGTTTCAGATTAATAGTTTGAATCCATTTTTTTATTACTGTGGCAGAAAGTCATATTATAAATGGCATAATGAACATCCAGCTGAGGTTATCACTAAATAAACTTCTTAATGTACATTATCCATGACTTCTCAACTTTTAAAACTTTATTGTGCATCTCTGCGTCATTCTCTCTCTAATTCTTTATCAAAGAGTTTGATGGTAGTTACGAGAGTGTCATTTAAAGTCTTAGATGCTCTTCTGGTGATGATGCATGTGTGTCGGTAATGAGTTTTTTAGCGTGATGGTAATGAGTTTTTTTTAGCAGCTTCATTTCTTCTGTTTACACTGTAGGAATAAGGGGACGTTTTTGACACATTTTTGTCATAAACTTCATCTTATTTCTAAATGCTTTTTAAAGCCTGCTTTCCTATGAGCCATAATAATAGTGATGCTTGCCTGAGTAGACAGAACTACACAATAACGTTAGCTGACTTTTCATTATCCAATCACATCTCGACACCTGTTATTCGTTTTCACTGTGAATGACATCACATGACTAACAGCAGATGCTGTAACAGACATCAGAGCTGCAGAGACACTGACAGTGGAGTGAGGAATAAAGAATTCATCAGTGCTGAAAGATGAAAAGACGACGAGAAAGAAACGATACCTCGCGGAGTTCTCCTATTCTTCTCAGGGCTTTATCTTGACTCTGACTCAGGATGGCCTGAGAAACACATCAATCAGACAGAGATGTATGACACACTATTATCACCCTCACAACTGAAGCACTGCAACTCATTAAAGATAAAACATTAGAAGCAAACTTATATTTATTCTGCTGCATGGACTACCTGAGTTTTCTCTTTATCACGCTGAACGGTTCTGTACGCTGTGACTAACTGAAAGACAAGAGAAAACAAGAAATAAAGTCAGTAATTCTGAGATATATGAATACAGACAGGCCAATCTCTCTGTTCCCAAACCACACAGCCTGTGCTTTACAATAATCACCCCACATTTACACTCTGTATTAGAGATCACAAAATAGAAAGCTGAGTTTGTGCTAAACGCTGGGATAAACTAACGCTGGATTAAAGCTGCTACTGCATGTTCAGAGATTTAGTGTTACAAGTCTTTCCTGCTCCAGTCTCGGGGGAATGAATGGACTGATGTGATGTGTCATCATCCATTAGACAGAAAGTGTAAGTCTGCTCACTGCACATCTCTCGTCACATCATCAAGTAACTCATCTGTCAAATTCACAGCTCAACATTTAGTTTTCTGAGACTCTGAGTGATGGTCTGATGTACTGTTGAAGTATATAACTGCATCAGTCCAACACAGATCATTAACATCATATTAAACATCCCAGAACAGACCTGCCTTCAGATCCCACAAGATTAAAGTGGAGAAAACAACAGATCCCTGAAGATTTCAAACACTGCTTATTAAACACAGCAAAACAATAAAATAATAACAAAATAAAAGTGTCAACAGACTGCAGTCCATCCTGGAAACACATGATTTCCAGTGTTCATCTGAGGGTGATGACATCATTTTAAAGAAGGAAATGAATTCTGATGTAGCTTCATAAATCTGTGTGCTGAGAACCGGGAACCTGATCACTCCAGACAGACGGGCAGCAAGAAAACATTGATTCTCCTACATCATGATTTCTTCTCTATTGATTCTGAATGTATTCTTAAAATTCAGAATCAATTCTGAGTTCAATTCAAATTACGGCTGAGCATTCACTGGAAATTCACAGACACACATTTTAACCAAATCACTTTGTTTGGACAAAAATGGACAAACTTGGGCCTGTACCATCAAATGATTGTGTGAACCACTATCTAAGTAAATGTGACAGAATTTTGATTTTTTTACGAACAGATTCAGAATCATTAGAGAACGATTTGTGATGTAACGGATAATTAACTTTTTCTCACACTGCTGGAGATGACTGTGAACTTCAGGTGTAAACAGGCCTCCAGAAGCCCTGCAGATGTGCTCTGCTCACCTCTGAATATTTTCCCCTGTAGTTTCCGAGGCTCCTCTCCACCCTGTGCAGGCGGTTGAGCAGCTGCTCTCTGGACAAGCTCTCCACGCTGCCGGGCGAGTCTTCAGCTTCACTCTCGATATCTGAAGGAGGGTCGTAAACTGGGGGCTGGGCTTCATTCTCACCAATAAGAGTCAGAGATTCTCTGGAGGAGGTCCTAAAGAGACTGTCCCGTGAGCCGGAGCGGAAGAGACCTTCACCGCGACCTGATCCACGGATCATCGACTCCACTGAAGACACCTTCTGCTGAAGCTTCTGTGCCAGAGACTGAGGCTCCTCTTTCTGGAGAAAAATGAATGATTTAAGCATTTAGATCAAATATTAATCGGATTAACAGAGATATTGTTAAAGAACACTTTCTTAACTTATGAGTTTAAAAACTAACTGACTATCTTTGATTTATGTTTTTTTCTACCAAGTAATGCGTTTTGAGACTGCATTACAGATTTCTTAATTAATCTTGGTGTCTCAATTATGCTGCATAGCCTTTAAAACATCAAGTTTTAACTAAAAAATCTGTTTAAAATTTCATTTATTTGATTGGTTTACAACATGCCTTTCAACTGTTTATGAACATTTTAAAAGACACATCACAGAAGAAGAAACTGACCTGAGGGGAGGTGATTCCATCTCCATTTATACTGCCTCTGGGAGAACTTCCTGCTGCCCTAGCCAAGCTCTGCATAAGAACACAGTGATGATGAGTCTACAAAGTTCTTTAGGGTTCCATCTCTGGTCTGGTTAGTTGTCCTCTAGCCCAGTGTGCTGTACCCTGATTACTCTGGGAACAGTATTAGTTTTTGCCTGGAGAAATGCAGGGGCTTCTGGTTAAACTCACACTCATGCAGCTCAGAGAGAACACAGAGGTTAAATACAACATAAATAGCAAATCTACACGGAAACAGGAACAAGAGTTAAACACAGCAGCTCTGCACTAGCAGCTTTGTCAGCTGGACACATGGACAAAGCAAACAGTTCAAACCCACTAGAGTTGGTTACTGAGAGCATGTGCGTTTGGCATTCTCTAGTTCTGCAGGAGGTAACCGGTCACAGCGTTCACTATGCTAAACACAGCAACTAATGTTTCTCTGTTCTCATCAACACACTTAAAATGCACAAGGATACAAAACTCATAAATGGCTACAAGGCTCAACAATAAACACAACTTCTTGGCCCGAGGCCATTGTGAGGCGGCCAAAAATCCTCAACAAATTACCTTTATTTTAGGAAACATTTTTGTTGTACATTATTTTGTTTATAAATTTACAGCTGTCACAAAGTTATTGTTGTGTTGTGGACCAAGAACAAATCTGAACTACTGAGCTACAACTGGGCCAGCAGAAAAATTCTTCAGTTAAAACAGTCAAATACCGTAATACAAATACTGTAATCTTGCAGTAGGAGGTGAAACTGTTGCTTCTTATCAGCTTATCTGAATACTGTAATACACCATGTGGAACAATTAAACATGATAACCAACACAACAATTAATCCTGTTAAAATGTCTCCACATTAGAGCCCTTTCTCCTTCTTTTACACGAGAAAAGACGTTTCTTACTCTCCTGTCAGAATAAATACGCTACAAATGAAGAGTTTGTTAGACTTGTTTTAGACTGTTTAAGACTGTGTTATTACCTTTCAGTACCTCTGCAGCCCAGCACAGAGACAGGCTAACCTCAAATAGCCGTCAGAACACTTTTAAATGCTTTTAAATAGCTTTTTTCTCACTTATTCTATAAATATGTGTGAATCTGGACCTTCTTCACAAATGCAATTCAACTGTTACTGTAAGAGCATCTTTACTGTAAACTGTTTCTACGCAAATAAACAACAAAACAACACCTAAACAACAGATACACTGATGATGCATCATGTTTTCATAATATAAAGTGATTAAAAACAGATCGTTCTAAATATAAATACTGACTTAATGAAACAAAGCTGTTGTGAAACAGATACACAGTTCTGTGGGTTAATTATTCTGCAGTATACGGCATGTATACTGTACACAGTCTGTAAATAAACAATGCATTCCTCAATGCATCAGTCTGACCAATGAGATGAAAGAACTGCAGTAGAAATATACCCTCACACACATCTAAACATGTGAATTGCTCTCGTCTTCAGGAGATCATACACTGATTGTAATGGACTCAAAGGCAGTACACAAAAACTCACATTAACAGTTAATAAAACAGCAAATAACTCGCTATTTAACCACCATTCTAAACATCTCCGTCTCTCTCACTATTGCATCAGGCTGCCAAATGTTAAAACCTTTGATAACACAATTGGATTAAAAATCAAAAACCATTTCAATTTCCAAGACACCTGTTTGCTAATGGTTGATATGAACATGCACACACAGGTATTATGAAAACGTTTAATAATGCTTTTTAACATTTCTGTTGCTGATGTTTTACGTGTTTTATTTAGGAACAGAACCCCTGCAATGATTTAAAAGCGTATGCCAAACAAACTTCACATAGAAATCAGAAGAACTCTCAGTGAAGAGCAGAAACAGTCAACATCTTATAAACGAGGGAATCTATGAGGTTCCTATGAGGAGGTTCAGGGAATCCAAACAAACAACATTCATTCCTGGAGATGCCAAATAAGATCAAAGAGCAAAAACTGCAGACGAGACAAAAGCAAATGACAATCCACAATCAGGGAAGAGAATCCTAACAGAACAGATGAGATTAGATGCAGGAGTTAGGAGAGATGCCTTTGAGTCACACAGGACAGAGAGAGAGAGAGAGAGAGAGGCCATTAACTCCCAAAGGCATCACAAACAGGGCGGGAAAACAGGGCGGCAGCTTCTTGAGGATTGTTTTGAACTGGAGGGGTGAGGAAGAGGAGGCGAAGCGTGAGGTCAGACTCACCACACTGGGCACCTGGGCCGCTCTGGGTCGTTTTGAGTTGTCCAGAGCAAAGATAGTATACTCAGAGAGTAAAGCAGGTTCTGCTATCACTCCAGCCAGCAGCTGAGAGATTCAACACCATAATGACGGCGAGCAGGAAGTGAAGACAGACAGCAGCCAGAAAATGAGAACACAATGAGTGAGACGAGAATGACAGACACAGACCTGAGCCATACTGAGGCTGCAAGATACTCTTGTTGATGTCTTTACCAAACCATCTGACATGCCTCCAAAACCCTGCTTTCCCTCCTCCTTTCCCCCCTGTGTGCAAACAGACATCAGTTACATCCAATAATGAGGCTGTTGTTGTATGTTTCAGTAGAGACATCAAAGAGGTGAAATGAGCCGTTCTGACCCAGAAAGAATGTTGAGATGATGTGCAACTCAATCTGATGAGAACTTCAGAAAGAAATACAAACCAGAACGAGAGAAAGACTTGAAACTCAATCCCTGACCTGCATCTGTTCATTTATTCAAATATATTCAAAGTTCACAAAGACTTCAATGCACCTCTGCTCTGATCAAAATTCAAACATTTACAGTTTCCGGGTTTTTAATTTCCCCCCACTGTTATTGTGCATAATCATCCTAATTCATTAAAAAAACAGATCAAAACTTTGGCTGAAAATCAAATCAAATGACAGGAACTATCATGAATACAATTACATTTCTAAGCGCTTGACATTTTTAACTCTATTTTTCCTTTTAATCATCATTTGAAGTATATTAAATTTCTTTAACAATCACTGTTTGCTCTGTTTTAGAGTTTAAAGGAGATTAACGTCACAATCCAGAAATAAACTGTAACATTTATCTATTATTAGGCCATTACTACAGTGACAACACGACAACATGTGTTAACTGTCAGCTGGGATCATTAAACTCATCTGATGCCTGCAGTCATGCTTTAACATAAGAGAGATTTCACTCGTCTCTCCTGACATTCATCTCTCACTGCAGTGTGACACTTCTGAATCTACAGAGACACAACTAAAGAAACACTGTCACTAATAATAATACAAAGACAATAAACAGACAGTTTTCTACTGTTGCATGCAAAAACAAACATGCAGCTGGACTAGTTGTCAGTTTGAATCAGCCAAACAAGTTATTTCCTGATATATGACAAGTAGTTAAAGATTAACATGGTTCGTTGCAATAAATGAAATTCACCATCAAACAACACAAAACGTATGTTACAAAAACAGTAGACTGGTTTAGTGTGTGGTTATGATACTACATGCTGCAGTGACTAAAAACTGATTAAAATATCACTGTCATGCTGCATGCAGATCTACATTAACACAAGCAGGTAAATGATCCTCTTATGTACTATTATTGGATTATACTGCACATGACAGTCTAACTCAAGTGTTTGAGTCGCCTTGAGTTTCTTGTTGCCAGTGAAACAAACACCAAACCTCACGGGTTGTAGAACAATGAGTCTGTGGTATTTATTTGTGAACTCTGTCATGTGTTTCTGGCACTGCAGTGAATTCTTCATGATACTTGACTACTACACAACAGAGTAAAATGACACGTGACCTCAGACCAATGAGAAACGGGACTGTTTTGCTCCGCCCACTTACCTCTCTGTCACTGGGGGAGGGCGGGGCATCCTGATGCAGAAAATGAGGGTTACGGCGTCTCTCAGCTGGGCTGACCTGCTGGGACAGTTATGTGCATTAGGTAATACATCAACACATACAGACGTCATACAACAGTGTAACGTACAGCTGAAGATCTTCTCACTGTCACAATCAAAGAAAAAGCATTTTTAAAGATATGCTTAATAAAGCACCTAAATGAGGTCTTCTGTGAAGAACCATGTAAACATCATAATACTTTCATTATCTGCTCAGTGCCAGAAGAGCCTGTTTAGGAAACATGTTTAGGGTCTGAATAACTGGCCAGGCTGGTTTCTGGATCGTTATATTAAGTATGAGACAATGTTAAACTTCCCACAGCTTCCAGCTAAAGCATTTCCAAGCCTTTTTCATTTTCCAGCAAATGAAAAGTCATGGAGATTTCACTCCAGATATTTCCATGACTTTTTCCATGTGTTACTTGACGTCATAAATACTACAACAGTTCGTCTAGAAATGTATCACTGGATCACCACGTCTACATTATGATAACATATTTCTAAACATTGTATCAGAGTAATACTATGATTTTCCAATGTTTATTCTACATGAAGCACAGTAACTCTCTAGTATATGTCAAAGTATCGTGATATTACCGTCTAATAGCAGCTCTGTGCTATAATATGACTATGGTAAAATCAAGGTATTATCATGTCTTGTGATGTTTTTGGACAGAGTTCAGTGTCAGAGGGCAGCAGTGAGGAATACACCTGATGTTGGTTTGTTATGCTAACATGCTACATGTTAAAGTGCAGAGACGCACCTGCGCCTGCGCGCTGCTCCTCTGCGGCGACTGCTCCTCTATCACCTTCTGCTTCAGTTTCTTAAACATGATCTCAGCGTCTCCTCACTCACAGATTTAATGTCTGATCATTCAGAGGAAGAAACTTGATGTGTGTGAAGACAGCAGTGCGCAGATGCAGCCGACGTGGAGCAAAACTGAGGCGCTACGGAGCGGAGAGAGGATCAAAACACACGCGCGTTATTGAATCGCAAACCTCAGCAATGAATATTGCCGCAACACTTTTCGGTCAGGCTTCATTTATTGTTAACATTAGTCAGCTCGTGCACACACAGTACATATAAATCTTCCAGATCTGGTGTTTGTTTGTGCTTTATCTGTATTTAAATAAAGCTTTAACGAAAGTTAAATTGTGAAGTTTGTCAAACTGTTACAGTGCTGTAGGGGGCGCTGCTTTCATCTGTCATTGCTGCTGGAGTCACTGTGACGGCTGCATGTCAACAGCCCATCACAGATGAACATTTCACATCCTGTGTCTTAAGATCTACATGTTTAGAGTAGTATCACAGATTCAGCCATACAATGTGTTATGAATGCTGTTTCGTACAGGTGACAAGAGAATATAAGCTCTATAATATAAGAATATGTAAACATGCTTTAAAATTGTAGAAGCTGTGATGTTGCATCTAAACATTTGATGGTAACTCATAATACATTACTGCTTATGTCATTGTGCTTTTATTTATGACATCATAGACTGAATGTAGCTATTAAAGAAAATGATGAACCAAGTACCCATGAATTTTAATCATTATGTTTGGAATGAACAGAAAGATTTTTTATATATCATTTCAAGTATATGTATCATCAATAAGATATTTGTTATGCTGTGATGTATTAATTCATTAATATTAATGAATTCATCAGGGGTATTTCAACGACAATGAAAACGATAACATTTCAACAAAAATAACATTTATACACTAATCAGTCATTCTTAATATTTCAATCATACTTTCATCATAAACTTTATAAACATCAAAACATTGTGCATGCCTTTTACTTGCAAGTTTTGCGCAAAACTTGCATTATCTTAGATTAATTTATTATTGAAGTCAACCATCTGTGAAATGCTTCAACATTGACTTTTTTTATTGGTACAATCCAGCCTCGAACCTGCAATGAGCAGAACAGCACATGTCATTAGTATGAGTAATATTTTCTCCAATGACAAACTGTGTTACATCAACCAGTCAAGTGTAGTTATTTCCTCCCTCATGAATTCCCTTCCATTCAAAAATGACATCATCACGTCAGATAAAATCAATGTTAACACGACCGCAGGTCATACGTGCATCTTTCTGCAGTCTTCACAGTCATCAGTGCTGTCAATCATCTGCATCAACAGTCCCGGTTTTACCCCGCTGAGCCACAGCTGACACACATGTGGTTTGTCGGTTCTTACTGCTTCTTGCTGGTTGCCATGCAATGCCCAATACAAACGTGTGTATGAATCTAGTCAAGGATCACTGATCAAGAGCATCAGATGTCTTGTTTTAGTTCTTTATAAAGCTGGTCTGAGGCCAGTTTCTTTAAGAGGCACCTGTATGCTAAACCCTGTCTGTGAAATCACTAACTAAGCAGTAAGCTGCCCTCTGTATCAGACACCCTTCATCTGTTTAACCTTCCAGCAAAAACACTTTCATTTCCTTCTTTCACTTTGAAAACTCCGGCATGTATCATCAAGGAAAAGAAGAGAGGCACTATAACATTATTTACTGTTTTCATCACCTTCTCTGTGCCTATGAAATATTCATTTAATACTAAGTGTCAGTTTCAGGAGAGAAAATCTCCATTGAACTGTGAGGCTGAACTGAATTGATTGTCCCGCTGTCAGGAGGATGTTCCCGCGGTAACAGTCGCTGTGAGGAGAGATGAGCTGACTGAACCTCAGCTCTCTGCTCTTTTATCATTACTACATCAGCATCACTCTTATTACTGCCAGTGTTTAGTTTGCACTACAACCTTCATTATGAACTCCAGGACAACACACTTAGAACACCCTAGCAACTGCACAACTATACCCTAGCAACCAGTGGTGACGCATGCAAAATTTCTTCAGGAAATGTAAAAAACAGATTTAAATCTACCACAGACACATGACCTGCGTATTGTTACATGTTCTGACTATTTACAGGAATTATTTTAGGTTGCTTGGCAACCATAAATGACCCACAGTATTTACTGTATCTGTAAGTCTAATTAACTATTTTACCTGGAAGAAGAATTTTTCATTATTTTCAGTATTTTCCATTACATCAATGAATATAACTTTTTTATTGCTGTTTAACTCACAATTAAATAAATTTTAGGCAGCCCACTTTGCATTATGCATAAGAAGACCTGTAACACTCAGTGCTTTATTGCTTTGTTGAAATATCAGAGAATATTATTTAGAGAATATTCTAGATAATGTTTATATGGTGCTTTATACACATAAGACTAAAATCAGACTGAAATAATTTAATGTGATGGAAAATTGTTGACTGGAATAGAAAGCCAGGTGGCTTCTGAATTTACACCAAATGTCTTTAAACACCTACACACACACACACACACACACACACACACACACACACACACAGTCTTCAGCCCTTGAGCTCGTCTCAGAGCCGCATTAGCATTTTTCCTCCACTGAGTCATGAAGCTCCACGATAAGACTCTAGAGAAATGAAATATACGAGGGATGGTGCCAGAAAACAAATGCACAATGAAGTTCTGTCTTCACCCTCAGAAGTTCTTCTGACCCTCACTAAAGATCTCCTGAAGAAGAACTTAGCTAGGAACAGACTGACTCCTCAAACATCTGCATGTTTGCAAACAGACACATTTTTGATGAGAAAATGAATGTTGACATACCAGACAATGGCAATAAACATTCAACATTCATCGTCACAATTTATATGTATGTATATGTTTGTATACAAACAGAGTTGTGATATACATCACTGTATATGTACTACAGTGGTTGATTGATGTGTGTCACAGTGTGAGATTATCTGCATTATACACACAGAAAACCTGAATAACTTTCTATATTAAAAATTCAAAATAACAACACAACAATATACAACAAACAATATCATAACACAATAAACACTAGCTTATAAAACATTATACAGACCCATAAAATACCTCAAATAAAAACACCTACAACAAATTGAATTTTTTACTTGTAACTTATGGTTATTGTCAGCAGTTTAAAATATATAAAACATTAGTTGCCAGCTGTTTCAAATGTATTTTAGCAGTCAATGCTTAATTCGGGACAGTTGCATGGCAACACTATACCAACACCATAAATAAACTGCTTTATATCAAACAGAGAGATGCATGATGGGTAATGCACCGACCAATGTCTTTAAATCAGAGGCCGGATGGATCGTTGCTTTAGTTCACCCTGTCCTCCACACACACACACACACACACACACACACGCACGCACACACACACACACACGCACACACACATCAACAAGTATACTCATAATAAAAAGCTTCTCAGAGATGACCTATGGCAAGCTCTCATGCATAATAAGGTGTTCAGGAAGAACAGACTGGGGCAGTAGATGAGAATTGTTTCATATGCAGGAGAATATTTGCATTAGAGGAATAGAGACTCAACCACACACTCTTCTCAAAGCAAAGCTATTGTTATCTGAGACCTGTAACAGAACAGCTCTTCTGCTCCTGTCATCGGATTACAAGAGTTATCCAGTTTATTTACTGCTGCACATGTGGAATGATTTCTGTTAGACGTGATGGTTTAAGTCTCCGATGTCTCTGCGCATATGATGATGGAATATAAAGGATTGAAAAATGTTTAGCTTGTGTGCCTGTAGTTTATTCAGCTGTTTGTTAGATTTGTGGATTTATCATCTGATTAATTTACCTGCAAACATGCAGCAATCAAATCTGTTTTATGACTCTCACAACAATTAGTTTAAACACGACACATCAATATTTCAGCCTTAAGACACAAGCGACACGTCACACGAGTGAGAAAATAAATTCTGTTACAACTGCAATACACCCGACACAGAAATGAAAGCAAGACAAATAAATCAAATGTTTTAATCAAACATCTGTCTGTCTCTGTGTCTGTCCGTTCATCCATCCATCCCTCTATAACAGCATATCATTTGTATGTATGATTAACAAGTGAATGTATCACTCAGTGTCAACACTGTGTTCTGATGTTCAGAACGTTTGATTCTTCTGAACACTCTTAATGTCGTGCTGTTTTTCTGTCCTCCCTGCAGTCAGACTATTCATATGATGTGCTGGTGATCAGAGACACTAGAAGACCTCACCTAACCTTAGCATTTAACAATGCTTTTCACCCATAGAATCAATGCATAATTGTATTAAATCAGGAGGATGCAGCTCTACTGTATAAGCCTCCAGACATAACAGATGCCTCATAAATTAATCACAGTAGATCATAAATGAGTCATTTAAGAGAAATCTTATGACTCACATTATTTTATGAATTAATTCTTATTTAAATGAATGTCTGTTCTTTTTAAATACAGGTATTTGTTTTACCTGTGCTCGCACCTTGTTTAATTCCAGTGGAGTTTTAAACTGGTCATTGAGTAATTAAAAAGCAGTAAAATTGAATCTGCATTCTGTCAGGACACTAAAGCTCTTCTACAAAACTGACACAGAATAATGAACAGAGAAATACTCGACATCCTCTTTCCAGTTTAATGTGTGTACATTTACCATTTGTTGATTGATGTCCCCTGATCTTGCTGTGGACACCACCTGTCAAATCACACGTGATGAGGTCACGTGGCAGCAATGCAGCATGTTACAGGTGGAAATTTGTTGTTGCATACTGCATTCTGTATTGAGTATACTGCTAAGTATGCAGTGAGCAGTGTTTGTCTGTGTTTGTCTATCTGAAGATAGACAAACACTCTCAAGATGTCTGAGCTGGTCTCGTGTCAGTTGAGATCTTCAGATTTCCATCAGCCATCTTCAACAAATCAGAGCTTCTAACAACACACACTGTTGGTTTTAATAGTTTCTCAGCTATGAGGAAGAAAAGGGGTGTGTGTGTGTCTTTATTGCCTGACAACCAATAAATGGTTTCAGAAGCTCCAAAAAGAATTTTTATTGTACTTTTGAATAATTAAGAAACTCCCAAGACAAGCAAAAACAAGATGAGGAAATGAATCTTTTCTGCATCTTTTTTTTCCACATCAGCAGCATTTGTTTTATAATTATAAATGAATTTTCAGTAGGGCAAAGATTAGTGTCAATGTCTAGAAATACAAAGTCCCCCTATATGTCATCAAAAATAAATATATGAGGATTAAAACACAGAGAATATCTGGAATGACACACAGTGTTGGGTTCATACACTGCAGAGGATAAATTGTTAACCATATTGACTGTATGGTTTGGTATGTGTTGGGTTGCCATGTTGTAATATACTATCAGGTTCCTGAATCAAAAGATTATGAGCCACTAGTTAAAGCATGTAAAACCATTTTGTATCAGTTATTTTCCTGCAGTCAGTGTTCAGTGTGGGTCACGGTTCTCCCTGCAAGTGTTAAAGGGATAACTTCAATAACTTCAGCCTGTGAGCTGACAGCAGGAGGCCAATCAGCTGCTACAATCCAGACCTGAACATCACATCTGTGACATCATTACACACATCACATCCTGTGATGTCTCTGCAGCCACTGACCCAGAGTAGCTAATCAGCCAATCAGATTAAGCAATTTTCCACACTGACCAGACTGACCAGTTACTCTGTCATTAAACAGTGTGTCAGAGGGTCATCCTGTAACATATAATCCACAAAACCGGTTGACTTTTCAAAATCAAATATAATAAATAAAGATGTTAGGTATGAACAGCACTGTTGCCTGAGATTTATCTAGACACATTTTGCTGAATGATTTTAAATACATTTATAAAATGAGTTTAAGGTATTTGTCATTATAACTCTGAGCGGCATTCATTCATCACAATGATTGTGTTTTAAGAAAAAACTGATTCAGGTGTGAAAACTAGCGGATCTTGTTCACTGACGGTGTTTAAATCCACAGTGGAGAAGATGCAACGATCTGCTGGAAATCTTATTTATGCGCATCTGCAGTGGAATCCCGCCTGCTCATGAATATTCATACACAGTTCATCAACACCCTCTCTCTCTCTCTCTCTCTCTCTCCTGATGTGTGCCTGAGGCAGCTGCACAGAATTCTCATCCTGCTGAGACTCGCTGTTCTGCTCACAAACAAACACAGGAAATGTTGATGATGGATGAGAAACGTTGCTTTTAATGATGGAAACATGTTGATTTGCCAGTAGCTTAAAGAAATAATTCAGCCAAAAATGAAGTTTTGTCATCATTTACTCTCCCTCAAATTCACACAGTGAATAATATTTAAGCTGCTTTTCTGTATATTAACATCATATATAAGGACCAGATACTGTCCAGTCCCTGTAACCTCCATATGAGTATCATAAAAGTGCATACACTACATTACAGTTCAAATAACACAGTTTTGTACAAAAGAATAATACAAGTTCATTTACGAAACACAAGCAGGACTGTCTCACTGCACAGACATCAGCTTTAAGTGCATCACTGGAACTGATTTTTGCTGGGGAAGCAGTGAGAATGATTTTCTGCGCTTACTGACAGCACATCTCACACTCATAGAGCTTCACTTGTTTTAAACTGGGAACATTTCTTTAAGTTCTCACTCATGCATCACCGCCATCTAACTCTGACACGAACAGATTTAAACTCTCTCTCCTCTGAATGTCCTGTTAAACTGTTCGTTCCCAGCAGACTTCAGGAGCTCCACTGAGCTGAGCCGCATCGCTGAAAGCATGTTAACACACAAGCGCTTAACTGCAGCCTGTACTGCGACGCCTCCCGAGAATTAAAGTGTGTGATATCTGGAGACACACTCACCCTGTACAGGGCAACAAAGACACTATATATACATTAGATGGGACAGAAATAAAATCCACAGGTTATTTTGACATAGTATTGAATAGAAATTCTAAATGGGTTGGTAAAGTTGTGTACATGTACATGAGTTTGCAGTCATAACATTTCATATAATTCAACTCAACCAGCCATAATTTCCCCATTCATCACTATCATATCTGCTGTGTGCATTATTTTCATAACATTATTCGTGCATTTTAATTGATCACGGAATGCTAAAGGCCTTCAGAACAGAAATGCTGGCAGTGTATTATTACTGTGAAACTGTAAATGTTGGGTCCCACAAACCAACACATTTTTATTTGTCTTAATCTGGCTCTAATGGCTTTTTATACCCAGGTTAAGGTCACTATTGGTTTATCATTATTTGATACTTGTTTGTAAAGTGAAATGATGCTTTGTACAGACACAGATACCTGCAACAACAGCGGAAAAAGAAAACCTAGATTATGTTTAACCTGGGGTTTAAAATGACCCTGATTTAATAAATTCAAGTGTTAAAGGCCCACTTACAGTTTTGTGACTTCTGTTAGCTTTTAGGTCATCTTTGTCTATAGATACTCCTAAAAAGATGACTACACAATCTTTTAGCAAATATACAAATTTAAAAATGTACAGTTTTTAGTTAGTGATCAGATGTTAGCTGACTCTTGTTCTGCTTCCTTTAGTCCTCTGGTGAAACGTCAGGAAACGGCTCCATCAGTCAGAGTATGTAGCTGCTCTTCTGTTCTGTCCATGCATTGACTTTATAATTAGCTCTGTGTGTGTTTGGAGGGGACGGACACAATCTGCTGACTAACTCAAGCACGATTAACTGGAGAATTCACTCACTTAATGTCCTGATGAGGAGCTTTAACAACATTCTGAGCAGTTAACACATGCAGTCTGTGACACATCTCTCACAATACATTCAGTGTAAATATACAGCTAGCACACAAATAATGTTGCCACATTAAAGATTGATTGATCAGTAATTCATTATCTGTTGATAAATAAATCTTCATTTCTTTTCTCTTGTGGAGAATCTTGTGTTCCAGCGTCTCCTAATTAGCCTGTAATACATAATCAATACAGTGACAGTCTTAGCATGTCTTTCTGACTGAACACTAATGTGAGGTTAAGTTTGACTTTATTAGTTCAGAGACATACAGTGTGAGCTAATTATCAGCGTAACAAATCTGTTTTAAAAAACACACATTCCAGTGCGTTTGTGAGTTTTTGTGAGTAGAATTACTTAAGTTAGCACAACATTTTTTCTCCAAAAACTGTAAGACATTAAATACAATCAAATACAATTAACATAATAACAGCATTGTGCTGACATCATTTTAAGAACATTTGTTCTGAACGTGTACACAACCTTTACATAGCATTCGCATTATAATTTCTAAAGTGTGAATTGGACTTACTTGGTCCTGTTTTTTTCTGCTTGGCAAAATATGTTTCCATAATTCTCAAACCCAGTTGTGTTAAATCAATGTTTGCCTTAGAAAACCCCACAAATGATTGAATGCCTGACACACATTTAGCTCGTCCTGCTGTGGACAGACTGATTCTGACACAGATTCACACACAAAAACACTTGTAATGTCCTGGGAACAATTTTTACGGAATGAATCTAAAATCAGACAGTAAGTGCTTGTAATACTTTCAGCTCTGAAACACAGGCGCCAACAAAACCATCAGTCTAATAAAAGCTCATTTTGCCAATCTGCACCAGCTCTGTTATGAGTTGTGCTACTTCCAGTATGATAATACAGCTAAAATGCTGCCGTGTTTCCGGGCGATTTATTTCATGAAAGCACAGCTCTCACCTGAATGAGAGGCTGCTGGGAAATGAGAATGATTAGAAAATGTAGGACAGGACTTCAGGTGCCCTCACTAAGCTGCCTTACCAACTTAACCAGAAAGTTGGTTATTTTGGTCATCCATCTTTAACAGTTAGATTAAACATACACCAGCCTGGAATTTCTTCCTCTGCTGAATTGCTAGTGTCTGCAGTTTTCTCTAAAATCTTAAATAACAAAGAGAAATGTCATATAAGAAACGGAAGAAACATGATGGTCTGTTTCATTGCTTTTAAACAAACTGAGGGCTGATAAAAATAGTTCAAGCCTTTCTGTGGGGGCTGAGAGTGAGACACCAGTCAATACCCAGCAGTGTGTG
>JAZGTK010009206.1:0-17478 GCA_036877625.1 Ambastaia sidthimunki | reverse complement strand
GCTTTTTCCTCAGTGACGGGTAGACAATAAACACACACATTGGTTTTAAAAAGCAGTTAATTAAGCTCCATCTGTGTGTATAATTAATTGCAACAGACCCGGCATTAAAATGTTTCTGTAGCTAGACTGGGCCAGTACGGTGTTAACAATGACAAGGTCATAGGTTTGGTTCCCAGGGAACACACTTGGTAATATGTATTACTTTGAATGCACTGTAGGTTGCTTTGGGTAAAAGAAAAGAAAAAGTTATAAATACTCAGAATATCCCTTCTAATTTTAGGTTTTAAAAGCATTTTTTCTTATTTTCATGAGCTTCCTTTTCAGCTCCGAGATGTTTTTATGAGTTTTAGAAGCATAGTTCACCCAAAAAAAAATCACATCTTTTATTCACCCTCATGCCATTCAAAACCATGACTTTTTCCTCTGAGGAACAGAAAAGAAGCTTTTTGAAGTATGTTGATAACCAAACAACAATAGCACCTATTCATTTTCATTGTATGGACACAACACACTCAAAATATCTTCTTCTTATGATTTGTGATTTGCACATACCCCATCTATAACTATTAATCTCACACAGTACAAAAAGAAACAAAACAAAACAACTGTACTCCTACTTGGAGTTTTTTCTTTGCAAAAATGGTTTTGCAACAATTCTAGGAGTATTTTGTCTTATTGAGTGGCAGATATTTATGCCCTCAAGAATCAGCTGTGCTTTTAGACATTCATTTCACAGTATTCCCTCTTGACTTCAGACTGACACAGTTCTTTATACAACACTCACATTGTATCTTACACATTACTGCATGCCAAACACTCCATCAAGGACCCTTTAAACACATGTTGTATATATTTCACATCATTATAATAGTTTCATATTCTCCTTTATGGAAGTTTCTGCATTGCCGTTAATGGTGTTGCAGTTTCACATTATTATGTTTAAGTTTGCAGTGATAATGGAAACGTTTAGTATCTTTTTTGAAAGTCAAGACTTTAAAGGGATAGTTCACCTAAAATTAAAATAATTTATAATTTACCTTCTTACCATTCCAAACCTGTATGACTATTTTGTCTGCGGAACTCAGAAAAATATTTGGAGAAATGTCTAAGTGGTTTTGTGTCCATACAATGAAAGTCAATGGGTGCCACTGTTGCTTGATTACCAACATAAGCAAAAAAGTCACACAGGTTTGGAATGACATGAGGGTGAGTAAATGATGAAAGAATTTTCATTTTTGGATGAACTATACCTTTAAGGAAAGTTCTACTGTTTGTGAAATCTAACGTTCAACAATAAACCTGCCATGATAAACTCTCACTTGAGGATAAAGTGTGACAATTCTTTTTCCCATCACCATAACAGCCAATAGTCATATATCATATCGTCTTATCTGGAGGTCTTCGTAGGTTTTGGTGGTGTTACAACAATTTCAAATCTTTTGTCTCATTGATTAGGAGACATTTCCATCTAAAACAGCATCTTTCAAGATTCATTTTAGAAGTTATATGACTTGGATCTGCGGTTTGAACAGACAGGCTTGTGGTTGAAACCGAAACCAAATGTTTCTTAGCTGAATTGTCTCGAGACTCACAGATAACATGTATCGCAACCACAATTGCGAAAGTTTATATGCTGTGCATATTTCTCATAAAAGATCTGCTGCTGTTGGCCAGAGAGAAAATAACTTCTACATTAGCATTTTTAATTAACGATGAGGTTAATTTTTGTGAGAGTCGCATGTACGCGGCCAATCCGGGCAAGCGATTTTCACGCCTGTGCAGTTACCGGTTTAATTGCTAAGACGACTTGACTTCTGTTGCAAGATATTACACAGCATGGCACATTTAAAAAATGCTTTAGACGTATTCCCATTTTTAACATTATAGATGTGGGTGAAAGGTGACACATTGAAGGGATCCAGTTCTGGATTGTGTGTACAAATTAAACTCTAAAGATCTCTCGCATACAGCTGTCAAATATAACCCTGGCAGTACGTCACTGCGCTGCCAAATGTAAGTGATGTATTTTTTATTTTTTTGTTTTTATTAGGTAATGGCTGGCAGGGATCGAGGGCTTTTTGAGCCATTGTATGTTTTTCCTTCAAACCTGAGTGATATGTTGACAATGAGCTCTGCTTTTCAGAACACCATCTAGGGCTGCTGTGGGCAGTCCAATGGCCTAAAGGCTTTGCATTAACAATTAATCTTCCTAAATTAGAAAATTTCTAAAGTATTTCTAAAGTAGAAAAAGGTGTTAAGTCACAGCGAACACGGTGGTTTCTTGCTCTATTTACACTGGCAGACAGCTCTCATGTTAATGTGCCTTACTAATTAATTTTAGATAGAATACATTGGTTATGCATAATTTATGCCCATGGCTACTGGTGTCGTACAAATATACAAACACTGCACTGAAATACAGACCACTTTGAAAGGGAGTGTGTACCTTTAAGTAGGAAAGACTGAGAATAGATTCCTGGGTTTTTCAGCCCTCAGTTTAAAGTAAACAAACAGAGTCAAGCCTCACTTGAAGGTGGATCATTACGGTCAATGTGAAAGTCTTCCTCATGTGCACAGAGGTATGATGGAGAGAGTGAGTGTTGTATGTAAATACACTAGCAGAGATTGAAGGTATAATTCACCCAAAATTGAACATTTGGTCATTTAGTCATCCTCACATGGTTCAAACATTTATGACTCTGTTTTCCCTTAAACTAAAAAGAGATGTTTTCAAACATTTCTAAGCAAACAGGAATCACATTAAAAATAAAGGTTCTATAATGGTTCTTTGTTGGCCACATAACCTTCTGTTGATCAAAAGCAGTAGAAAAAGAAATTTCTACAGATAATTAAAAGGTAATAAATGGTTCCTAAACTGAAGGGTTCTTTGTGGAACTAAAAAAAAAAGTTATTCAATGCCATCACTGCGAAGAACTGTTTTTAACATATTTTATACATACAACAGCTTTGTGTGTAGAAAAAAGAATATTAAGGTTTGTTTTCCTCCATCAGTGGTTTTTTTTTGTGCATATTCAAACTTGGTGTTCGGGGTTTGACAATATTGATGCCAGATGCCATTGTTGCACAAAGCTTGACTATGTACAAACACAAATTGCAGGTCATATGGGCTAGTTTTTGGGGCTGTAGTGCTGTAGTTTTGGTGGAGCTTTTGTTGTATGGAAAGCAACTGGCACATTAAGGTCTTGCGTCCAAACCCTGGATAGTCAATCATAAACTACAGATTTGTTGAGTTCCCTAATACTTTGTTTCATCGGGCAACGCAGTGTTATGGGTCTATGCCCAGTATGTTGTTTTAGATGGGGAGCAAAAGTATCTGCTCTGTGCTGAGTAACCAGAGGATAAAAGATTCATCTTTGCTATTGTTATTCGGCTGATTATTTTGCTTTTAAAAGAAACAAGTATTGTCCTGCTTATAAAAACTGAGTTTTGAAGAGGGCAATCTGGGGATCAGTACATGCATTATTTATCAGAACTAGAGAGATTAGATTATTTGTCTTTTTTTATTTGTTGTTTTGAATGATTGAACATGTATATCAGACTTCATCACAGGTTCATCACAGGTTTTCCATCAAACACGGTTCCATGGTGTTCAACAAAAAACAATACCGTAAATACAATTTTCTTGTAGCTCTACTGATAGGGCATAGTACTAACAGTGCCAGGGTTGGATTTCAGTGAATACATCAAAGACTTTTGATAAAAATGGCTGCCAATGCATAGATTTAAATTTAGCAAAGAACATAAAGCATTTATTAAAAATCCTTTGCTTTTATTAGACTTTTAAACTGCACCTTCTGACTTTTCGTTTTAAAGGACAAACTAACTTTGGATTTGCTGAGCTTGTGAAGCGGCTTATGTAAACCCTAAGAACATCATTCCCTCCAGTCCTGAGTTTATCCTCTGACCATTTGTATGATTGTTTAGTAGATCCGTGGATTTATTGCCCAGAGCAGAACACATTGGGTAAAGGAGCTGTTTTAAAGTACATCGTTTCTTGAACGTTTATTTTATGAGTAACAGCATAAAAAAACAACATTAAAACACCAACAGGCAAGTCATAAATTTGACATCTGTATACACATAATTTAAATAATACTGCAACCATTGGAAGCTGCTCGTTCTGTGTCGTGAAACAGTAATTACTAGGTTTTTTTCTAAGTGATTTTGAAATATAACCAACCAGGAGTTTCTTGGCTGGGTCTTTGATGTAGATGCCACACAAAATAACGACCAGCCTGGAATTTTTTTTTAAAGGTGCTTGCTTATGCAAAACACACCTCCACAATTATACAGTGTTTTGAGAGGTTGCCATTGCATTGATATGTTATTGCTAAGTGTTTTCTTGCTTGATACTTCTGGGTGGTTGCCTATAATACTAATACAAGCACTAACAGTAAAGGTGGTTTTGTAATATACCTAACTTTAGGGAAGAGCAATTGTATGCTTGCCTTGCCAAACACCACTTAACATAATAATTTATCAGGCTGGGTAGATATCATATGACGCTTTTTCCTTCAGAGATCTTCAGAATAAAAGATAAAAATAGTATTTCCTGGATGAAAATAAAAACAAAGACTTTCTGGTTACATTAAACCAGATGGTCAATGGTCAATTAAACCAATATTTTCCCATGGCCTCTTGTTACTGTAACCTTAGGCTGGACTACAGCCACAGAACAGTAAAAGGAAACAGAGAATATGTGTAAAGAGTTTTGAGAAACATGCAAAAACAGACAAAGTAAAAGATGGTCAGAGATAGAAACACACAGGGAGGTGAGAGACAGAGGGTTCCAATGTGAGAGAGCTCAACATTCCCAAGCTAGCTTGGCTAATTGCAATGGATTGAAAACAGATGTGAAGGCACAGTGATGTGATCTAAGCAGACTTTCAAGGTCCTGATGGTTTGAAAGGAAATGGGGAGAAGCTGAAGCTAAGTGCCTATTTTGAGTTTTAGGTTTTTAGGTTATTTTCCTAAAGTCTACCTGTGCTTAAGTGACAGATATCTAGTTTTAACCTAGCAGAAATCAGGCTTCCAGAGAAATAATAATAATTACTGAAGTTACCAAACAAACCACTACAACGTTGTTTGTTGCCAAACCTTTGTAAACATTAGTAACTATGGCCACATCCTTAAAGGGACAGGTTAACCAAAAATGAAAATTCTCTATATTACTTCCCTATGTTGATTTCATTTGAATTTGTACGAAACATACAAAAACCTTACAATTATTTAAAAAACAACAAGTATGAAAGTCCACCTTTTAAACTATCGATTGTTGCGGTGAAAGCAGATCATATGAAAACGTACTAATGAGTCCAAATTCATACAAATAAGCCACTAGTTCCACGCTGTATGAATAGGGCCATTTACTCCTAATGAAAATTGTCACTCTGTTAATTGTTTGGCATGTGTGTACAAAATGGTTAGTACACCAATTATATCAAGTAATTGTTCCAAAGAAGCACACTTTGTAAAGGATACCAATCATATTGAAGACAAATTAAATCTTTTTACTATGTCAATGGACTTTTTTTTGTGGGTGACAGTTTGACAATCGCTGATTAAACAAGAGTCACAGTGACAGGTTTTTTTTTTTTTTTAAATCTGCTTTCCTTTCACTGTTTTAATGTTAATTAATTCTGCGTAAATGACAAAGCAGCTAATTAATTTGTAATTGCAACTATCTTTCAGCAGTTTGTAGTCATTCATAATCATGTGCACTCAAAGCAAACTTAAAGCAACGCGTTATAGTGTCATAGTTTACATTCAGGGGCCGTACAAACTGAATGCATATGTCTACCCAAATCCAGCCAAATAAGATGTTATTTCCTGTGTTTGTTACAAACTATAACTGACATATTTTTTTAATTTTCATTCTCGCACAGTTTGATGTTGGAAATTTTCTTAATGTCAAAATGTGTAAATGTGTTCCATGCATTCTGGTTAAAATGTCACACTTAATGTTGCTAACTGCACTGTTTGTGTCATAGTGTCTTAAGTCATTCTCTATGTGTGTGATCTATTGTCACATTTAATGCATGTGGAGTGTTGTGCTGTTTTCCAAAACACATGGTGGAAACTTGTGTAGCCATTATTACCACTATGACAGAATCTCATCCAGCAAAAGGCACAGCAGGCTCCATTCGGACAGCCTGGGTGTATAACGACATTAAACAATGTACAATCTTTACAAGCCTCAGTTTGTGTAAAAAAACCTTGGGCTGTGTCCCAATTTACATTGTCCGTCCTAAATAGAATTAGAGCGTCCCATATCAAAGAAAGTCAAAAATAGTACGCCGAAGTTCCCGAAATGATATGCTTTTTCTAGTCGTTTTTTGAAGTGCGCGTTGGTCTGTGCCTTTTTTATTTTTTTATTATCAAAAATTCTTTGCACAGTGGAAGATAAGCTGTTTATGAGTAAATTACATTCACTTGAATGGACAAGAAACATTGTTAAATCTTAAATAATAAGATAATCTTAAATCTTATTTTAGATGCTTCACCCAGGGATCGTGTGATCATAGATATCAAAATAATTCCTTAAAGTGACCATAACTTGTTTACTACGCTAATGTACTTTTAGAATGGTCTTTGTTTAATACGATTCTGTCTGTTTGACGCAGAGCTCTTTCAAGGTCTTAAAATGTCTGAAATTTGATGAATAATGAATTTTAACATGAGTTTAGCAAGATGCCAATCCCAGTACCAGCACACTACATAGTGTAAAGTATATTCTGTCACATCACCACAGAAATATGTACTTTTACTGTATTATAAATGCTCAAATTGGTAGAGCATGGTGCTAGCAGCACCAACATTGTGGGATCAATTCCTAGGAAACACATTCTGATAAAATGTATGCTTTTGAAAGTGCTTTAAGATGTTTAAAATAAACTCTGCCAAACGTATAATTGTTTATGTATGCAACCATGGTTTTTCCAACTTGGCCACACACCGAAGGCTAAGTGCTTAATACTGCGTGGGGGAGGCTGGTACCCTCATGTTACCTTCAAGCCTGATCCTTTTTTAGAGAAAGGTTTTTGGTACAGTTTCTGAGGGAAGCCACAGTCACTGGCTGCCATGTGATTTGTGATTAGGAGGAGGTTGAAAGCGGATTTAATCTGGCCTCAGGCCTGTCATTTCATAATTATGTTCTGTCCCGAGGGAGCACCCCCCCAAAGTGACAAGCGTGCCGCTTGCAGTCTTTTACCAGGCCATACCAGACTATTGAGCTCAGCTCGAGCCGTGGAGATGCCCTTCTTTTGCGAGAGACTATTCCCAGAGATCCCTTGACACAGGGAGCAGCCCCACATTTCACACAGGCACCTGTTCCTCAACCTACTTTAATCCGAGAGCTAATAACGCACAAGGAAAATCAATACAGGCACGTCTAAAGCCGTCTCAATCCTTTTACCCCCATATAAATGGTAATGGTGTCCCCATATATGTTTTACAAGCCAAATTGTTTGCAAATGTGGTGATTTATTTGGACTGGGAACATTTATAGACAGCATTCTTTATTCGCTGCATGGGGTGCCATAAATCTTTGAGGCACCGAAAACGCTAAGCAGATGTCTGTGATATCATTGCATTTTGTCATTGGTCTATATGGACTGTTTTGTGGACGTGTGTTATATTTGTTTGGTCTGTCCTGAATATTGTCCTTCTTTTTCCTCTGTTTTGAAGTCCCTGGTTTTTCTCACCCAAATATGTTGTTCCTAACAATAAAAAACACTTTTTCCTACTCTCCCAGTCTATATTTACACTCACAGAGTCTGTTTTAATTATGCTGTGTTATACACTTGTCAGCAGGGTTTTAAACATAATTTTAGTTGCAAAATCATTACTTTTGGCCCTACCGAGGGGCGATGGTAATTGTTGGAGACAAAATTGGAGACAGCATTTCTTTGTGGAACATTTGTTTTTCATGTCACATTTTAATTAATGACCTCATTTAATCACTTTCCTACATGAGTACAGTTATCCACAGGCGCTGGTTCAGTGAGGGTCGTTAGGTCACATAGTAACACAGAGGAGAGTGTTACATCACTTTAATAAGTAGTGTATTACATCATCAGCCCCAGTGAGGTCATATGTACAGAGTCAAATGTAAAATCAAACCTAGTTAAATCAAGCCCACCAGAAACATAAAACAGGAGCAACACATGTAAAATAACTTTATAAGTACTTATAACTGAACACAGCTGATCTCAACCTTTTTGTTTCCAATTCCTTGTTTTCCAAATATTTCCCATAAAATATTTAAGAGTTTGGAACAACTAGAAAGATGTATATTAATTATATAAATAAACAAACACTGAGAAATATTTAGATTTTTAGTGCTTTTTAGCTTATTTTAATGCTTATGTCTTTCAAGTACTTTTAAATCATCTTGAGGTCCCCTTGAAAGTTTGTTGAGGCCCTCCAGTCACAGGCCTAAGAAACACAGGTGATTTAGAACAGCAGCTTTTCTAGTCTAGTGTAGATTAGTGGCTTAAGACGAACTTTGATTAAAAAAATAAGTTTGGCTACATGTGCCATGAAATTATAGTCATGTGTTACAGTGTTTTACCATGCTTAAAAGCAGCTTCATTTTCATTTATATTTGTGCATTTAGCAGACACTGATTATGATAGTGTTTTGAAATGTCATGAGGGTAAACATGGTGACAGACTTTTTTTTTAATGAATTACCCCTTTAATACAAAATTAAAGTTTTTACTACTAAATGTTTTAGAGCCAGAACTATTTTTATCATTTAAATCGCACTGCTGTTGGTGCAGCTGTTTTCTTACAAGCGTAAAGCTGCTAACATCTAAAATGTTTAGTTGCAGCCAAAGTTGATCAATTTTCTGCAAATATGCTGTCAAAATCAAATTTCACACGTTTGTAGCAGCTTATTGGCTTTCTGTGTTTCTGCCAGAGTTGTTCTGGCAAGTAATGAGCTTCAACTTGTGTTTTCTATGGACGGTGTTTTGCTTTACCCCAAGCAGCTCTCAGTAGCCTGGAACCAGTGGAGAAAGCATGACCTTAGCTCTTCTTCACTGGTGTCACATTTCGCTGTCTGGGCTCATGTGATGATAAAGTGGATTTAACCCTGGTGCCAGCATCAAGCTGTGAAATCAGTGTAAATTTGAATAAATCCCCAGAGGATCCAAAGGGAACAGAGAGAGATGGGTTAAGAAGTGGCTTGTGTGAATTAGTTAGAAACTTTTATTGGATCACACCATTAGAACCACATACATACGAAGTCTTATCGAGATAATAAACAGTCTCAGACTAATGATGAATGCTGAACGAATAGTTCACAAAAATATAAGTTCTGTCATTATTTATTCTTCTGTATGCATATGAGTTGTGTGCTATATTAAAGGAAACATTCCGTCATTATTTACTAACTTTGGTGTTAAAACTGTCCCTTGGTGTTACAAGCTGTTATTTCTTGAAAATATTCCCTTTGCCAAAGCTGTCAAATCACCATTCCGGGAATGTTCCAAAAAGAAAAGAAAATTATATATTTTGTAATCATACGTTTAAACAGCATTTCAGCGAATAAATAATTTTTATTTTTTGGTAACTATCGCTTATGGAAAGATCGGAAAATAAGCTCTGGTTCATTAACGTTTTTAAATGTGGATTGGCTGGTTTAAATATTTTGATACTTTTTAAAATATTCTTCTTGTAAAATTTACAAGCAAACGATTAAATCTTGGTCCTGAGTCATCTGTGGGTTTTCAATAAACTCATGCAGATGTTTAAAGCTTTCTGTGTAGAGCATAAACAGGGAAGATCTTTATTCTTCGATGTTTTACTACCAGCTAAGTAATGCAGACTAAATGTACCACATTCTTTATGGCATTCCAAGCTTCTAAGATTTAAGGCCTGATTTGCCCCTCTTTTGATTTATGAAGGTTCTTGGTGAGCAGGCGTTGACCAAGCAATACAAGATAACTGCGCAACAATATAACAACAAAGACTTCTTTTAGCTGAAATAAAATGCAGAACAAATCTTGGCTATCTGGACCATATGGGTTTGGAGCTCAGTGAATGGGGCTGTTGAAGAGGAACCCTGCTGAGATTCCACATGAGGAGGACACTCATCACGTGGTATTCAAGGCAAACCGTCTGGACAAGAGGGAAAAGATCCAGTGTTATGGGTCAAAGTTCACGCTCATTGATGAATGAGCAAATAAATATGTGTCCTCATATCAAGTCTTGGAGCAAGGCGTTGCGTTTCACATTCCACTGGGACATTTCTCACACAGGGACTCTGGGCCAATGATGAGGCATATGGTACCTCATCTGAGAGGTCAAAGGTCACTGCCCTGACAATTTATATTAAATATTTAACCTTAAGGATGCTGCCATTAATCATGTTTCATAGGGTCTGTTGTTCTGTTGTTAACGATTTACAGATATGTGTGGGGAAGCTAGTCCTTTATTTTTTTAATCAGAATTACTTAATGCAAGTTCCTATGGCAAGTTCTTTTCATGAAAAGCCTTACACAACAATAAGGTTGAAATGTTACAAGATTAAAGTAGTATTTATTTTTGGGAAAAAGTAAAAGTTACATAAATATGTCTCGTTAGAGAAGTAAAATGTAATTTCACATGAACTAGAACACAGGAAATAATGGACAGACAAGAGGACGGAATACTGGCACAATAAACGCACAATGGCTTAATTTGTTCGGGCATGTGTCTTTGTTGTAATACAAAAAATATTATCTTAACATTGATTTATTAACATGAAGATAATTACCATGATAAATGTGAACTGTTGGTCCACTAAGTACAAAGTTATTGCAATGGTTTTGGAGACATTGCTTACTGAATTTGTAATTTCTTTTGGGACTGCTGTTTATATTATAATATATAGGGAGGTAAATATTAGCTGGAAAAAGTCATCTTTTAATACTCTCACTCTTCTCAATGGCACTTGTTCTGGTGCATATGTGCCCCCAAAATGATGTGACCTGCATGCTGCCATCTTTGCTTATGTGAACTCAGTTGTGGCCTGATTTTTTTGAGCAGTCACCTAATTTGTGAATGTCATGTGATTGATCACTCTGGACCTAACAATAATCTTCCTTAGTGACTATCCTAAATTGTAACCAGCAGTTGCTAACTCCTGACCCCATGATAAAAAAAAAAAATCATCTCATAGTACATACTTCTCCACTTTTGTCTCCCAGAAGCACTTGAAAAATTGGTTTATAGCCTGACTGCTATCATATCATTTACAGCCAGACCTCAGTTTAGGTTTTTGTTTTCTTTATTTAGATAGTCTTCTACACATCATCTTCTCATGAATCCTACTAAGATGGTTTTGAGGCCAGAGTTCTCGCTGTGGTTGCGAGAAGATCAACCTTGGGGCCCACGCAAGTCCCTTGTGTTTATGAGCCTGGGAAGCGAGGCGGATGAAGCTACCAGAGCCAGTAAACGTGTCTATAATGGCCGAACACCATGTTCAGAACCACCAGCCAGAGGCTGAACGAGGAATTGGGGACCTGCAACAACTTAATTACAGTTGAGCCAACTGGGAAGAAAACCAAAGAAAATGATATCAGATTTTCCTGCCAGCTCATCTCTAATCCCACTACGTCTCTGTAGTTCCATCGGATGTTTGAAGGCTGTGGTGGGTAATTACTCAAGGCCAGGCAGTCGGACTTTTACATAACCGGAAACTTTAACTTTTCCAGTCACCTAATCTTCAGGGCACTGCGCCCAAGGACAAAGCGCCTTTATTTAGCTCCCAGATATAATTGGCTGCAGTTTTGTGTGTTGCGAACATACTCTGGGGTGTGAAACACAGACGGCCGCAAAGCTAACAAGATGTAAGTGTAAATGTTTTATATCAAATATAATAATGCTGTAGCTCAAGCACAGTATACAATCACATATGTTGCACATTTACAGTCTTCTGGGGAAAATGCCAATTTAAAACTCATGTCATTATAATAATACTGTATTAGTATTAAATTTCATTCTTTAAAGATATTTAAAGCACCCCCCCACACCCCCAAATAAACACACACACGGCTCTTGTGCTATGGGGCATAACTGCTCAAAATCACACAATCTTTTGGAGAAATGTGCTATTACGTTCATAAGGGATTTGAATGATTTTTTGGATGAGTGAAAAAAAACATATAGACTTGAGTTAAAATAGAGTTTGAGCCATGTCAAAAGACCAAAATATCATACAGGCTTAATAGCAAACATTAGGAATAAAAAAGTGTATTGTATATTTTCAGGGGTAAAACTGTGCATTAGATACAAATATGATACTCATTATTGCATTTCAGAAAACACATCTGGAAAAGCTACTGTACAGAAAAGGCCATGGACATGAATTGTTACATACAATAAGCAACTGATGAACAGTAAAAATATACATACACATCAAAGAAGTGAACTTCTGTGTGTTGATTCAAATTTTCAGTATGTTCTGGTTTAGTTTCATTGATGACCTGCATGATGGAGATTAAACATCCCCCCATACTGCGATCAGATTTCCAAAATACCTTTTCTCAAAGTAGTCACATATGAGATTGGAAGTGTGCATCCTTTGACCTGTCTACACCCTTGATTTCAGATGGTATTAGTGAAAAAACATGTCTGGGTCATATTTCAAAAAAATAAATAAGAAATTTGTTTTTTTTTCATCGTGACATTATTTATATTGTGTGATAATGTTACATTAACAAAACTGTAATACAATGATTTTATATTAAATATTTAAAATAGTATGTTGACTTTGCATTAAAGAAAATAGAACATGGAACTTAATTGTCATTGAAGTCATAATGCAAAAGTCAGAAAATCTGTTCTAAAACAGAATTATTCCAACAGGTTTCCTGTCTTGACCTAAGCAAAGAGAATTATTTGCACCACTATTTCTACACTTTTTGTAGAAATCAACCTTTGAATTGCTCACTTACTGTATTACTGTTGAAATAGGAGAAACTATGACACATATAGCCTTCAAGCAAAATATAATTTATTTTCTTTTAATTCTGGAAACATGAAATATGACCCAGGACATGTTCTCGTGAGATTCACATATAAAGAATATGAGCTAGGAGCATGATATGGTGATTTTCTTTGTGCTTCCTTGAGGAGCGCAGCGTAGGAGTACTTCGAAAGTCATAAAAAATCCTGGAGGCAATATACTGTGCTTATTTTCCGAGACTTAGAGCTGCCAATTTGGTATAGCCTGTGGGAGTTGTTTCCATCCCTGTTTTTTTCTGATTGTAAAGTGAAATCACCTGGGATGTAATTAATTAATTAGAATCGTCCCAAGTAGTGGGGGCTTGCACATGTGTTTTGGGGAGCTCTGTGGTCTCTGTGTTCTGGGTGATTGGGATTAATAACAAGGGCCAATTTGAAATCGAAATCGGAGTGCTTAATAGGCAGAGTGGAGGGGGCGTGCTCCCTGGACCACTGCAACAAAAAGAGCTTTTGTGACTGTGCTTTGTACTCTGAATCCTTTACCGTTTTACACTGTTTACTTCATATAAGCTTGAGTAATAATTATCTCAAGCATCTTTTCATAAACGGTCTCACTTTGAGCATATCATTGGTCTGTAGAGTCCTAAGATGATAAATCTGGTATTTCTTTTTGTCTGAAAATCTTAATACAGAAACGCTGTAATTTTACTGATTTAGTATTACTGTATGGATGATATGCAAAAATATAATCCTTCATAAACTGAAACTATCAACCCAGACGAGAATTTTGTGCTTCAGGCAAAAGGCATGCTATCAAAATGCAAATTACATAAGAATTTCATGAATGCAAACAAAGTCACTATGAAGAAGAGAAAGAAGTCTACAACTTTGGTAAAAGTGCCGAAAAGATGAATTTATACTGTATAAATATGCACACATTCCAATATGCACAAAATAATGTATCATTTGACAATAGTTGTTTTGATACTAGTAAAAAAGTGTGAATTTTCAATTGAAAGCATCAGATCAGATCATACAGATAGATAGATCTATAGATATAGATCTTGAATATACACACGTTGACTTCGTCAAGCAAAGATTGTTAGCATATACTAACTTGGAGTGGACATTTTGTGTTTTTTAAAAACACCAGGCCCAGAGGAATAATCAGACAAATTTATAATTCTTTCTCAAAATGGAACAAGCATAATCGTGGTAAGCAAAACACATGCTCAAAGAGTTCTGTTTTCATTTTAAGATGACCAAAAACCTCACAGAGAAGTAATGACAGCCTATTTATAATTTGTGTGGAAATGAAAATATCCAACAACAGAGAACTGACTCATGCCTTCCTCCTACCTGGGATTGTAGAAAGATAGCAGTGTCGTGAGAACATTTCAAAATGCAACATTCGACATGCAACTGTTGCTGGTAAAAGGAAGTAAAGGAAAATTAATGTGAGCTTTTAGGCCAGGAAACAATTTGGACGCAAACATAACAAAAGTCAGTCATATGAACAGTCTGTTTGGATCTGCTATTAAAACCCCTACAGAGACAGTATTCCAATGTGTAACACATTGTCAACAGAAACAGATGAAAACTCAGAATTTGTTTTTAATTAATGCCCTCAAATGCGTGTGGAACACTGCTAACAGGCTTTCCCTGCACGTGGATCATGCCGACTGAAGTCATTTGGTGAGAGACTGGACCAAACATGATCAAAGCATTTAGCAGGATATTAACCTGCCTTTCTACACACTGTTGTTCCACTTCCTGTTCAGGATCTAGACTACAGCTCCCTTGAATCTCTGCTGACCTCATATGATGTCATGCATAATTGGTTTATTAAGAAGACCAGTGATGCGTATGATGGTGTTTAGTTTCAGGATAACATCTTGAATTGTCTGGCTGAGTTTGCCCTGTCAACACAACTGTGAGGCTTTTTGCTGAAAAAGATTTGAATCAGACATTTTTTCCCCCCAAGAAAGATGTTTTAGGTTTGCAATATGGAACATTCTGTGTTCTGAGGAAAACCTGGAAAATACTCCAATACTCCTGGAAAACCAATAATATGTTTTGGTCCACTGCACTTCTAATTTATAGACCCTCCCTTCAAAGCACTCTCCAAAGCCACACCCCCTCCAAAACACATGGACATGCTAATAACAGAAGATTGTCTGCACAAACAGGGTGTGCACAAATGCATAGTTTGACCAGCAACCAACAAAACAACCAGTCATTGCATTCGGACCAAATGCAATGATTGGACAAACATTTTATGGTCTTGCTTCTTTCACATAAGACATATAAATATATTTATATTTAGACAACATAGTGATTGCTATTAGGATGTGAAGAGACTTTCAACCAGCATAACAAAAAAAATTCTGAAACGAATTACCTACCCTGCCTTTAATGCTTGTTTTGTTTTTAAGTAATTTTAAGTAACCGTAAGGCCCCCTTGGAAGTTTGTTTGCACTTTTCTCATGACTTCATGTTCTGCTGTAGAATCCTTTATACAATGCATATTACCTGAACTGCAAACAAGCCTTTAATGATGTCATAATGGGCTCATTGAATGTGAGGTAATGTAATGCATTGTTTAATTAGCTCAGTATGGGCCCATGGAAAGTGAGGCCATTGTTTGCTAGTGCCTTTAAAGAATAGTTCACACACAATTTACTTACCCTGATGTTGTTCCAAACCCATTTGCTGTTGTTTTTTTTTTCTTCTTTGTAACACAACACAACTCTTTACAATACAGCAACAGTTTATAGTAACCATGTTGTAGTAACCATCCGTGTTCAGTGATTTGACATAACTCACGTGTTATAGATGAATGCAATCTGTGAATTCAAATATGCAGAATTGGAAGGGATGCTTAGTGGGTAGCACCATTAACATACAGCAATAAAGTTCCTTGTTCCAGTCCCGGGTGAGTATAAATGAGTATAAATGTGTCTGCTTGTCTATGTATATCATCCCTCTGGTAGACTGGTCGCTTGCTTAAGGTGTATTGGAAAATAAGACAACAGAAATTTTGAAAAGCAATAAAATACAGTATCTCATTAAACAGGATCTTTAGTTTTTCTGGTACAATGGATTTGAGTAGTAATATCAGTAAGATTCAGTAAAGTGACAAATCAGGTAGTTTCTGTTCTATTTAGAACTATGTAGTGGCATATATAGATTTAAGGTTAGTGATTTGATTAATTACCCTAAGTATTAAGACTGTATTAAAATTCAGCTTACATATTAGGGAAGGACATGATGCTGAACAAAGCAAACTCTGATTGGTTGCTTTGCATGTCAGTCAGACGGCCTCTTGGGTATTTTTTATAAAGTCCAGACTTTTTGTGTTTTTGTGTGAAGGTCTGACTACATGAGACTAGGACAAGAGAGATAGGGGTGGGCTGTTTCCTTGGGCCAATAAGTAGCCACCTATCAGTTCCTCAGCCACTACACAACCTAAACAACCTAAACAACCTAGCAACCATATAGCAACTTGAATAAAGCCATTTACAAAACTGCATTGCAATGCCCTGGCATCCACCCAAAACACTTTGCATGGGTCAAAGACACTTGATTTCTCTTCAGAGAAAATACATGTTATTCTTTGCTAAAAAAAGCCTATTTTTGTTCAACTAGCACAGACCAGCAACTTCATGATGCTGCAGAAATACATTTCTTTAAAGCACTTTAAGCTGACTTGTATCGCAAAAGCAACCATATCCCATGAGAGTATGTAGGAAACAAAGATATTTGTTTAAGTATACTGTCACTATTGTCACTAAATTTAATAATACTGGTTTTACACTTGATAAGAGAGAAGAGAAACAGTATTTCGATTCCTCTGTATGTATGCACATATGGTGGCATTGACAATAAAGAAATCTTGAACCTTGAAGTATGTTATAGCTCAATGATTGTTCATATATATACTATAGGTACTAATTGCACTTAGTCCCTCATGTTGTGTTTTAGTACAAATACTGAACTATTCTTTATACTAATAGTCAAACCTTTGTTCCGTTTTTTAAACTGAGATCTATTAGCTTGGAATTATTTGCAGATATCATGGCCAAGTTGTGTATTATTATTTGTAGTTTGTGTTTTAAACAGCATGAGTGTCACAAACAAAGGCATTTTCTACCTGCTAAAGTCACAGAATCAGTTTTTCTTTGATGCACTTCTTTGATGGCAACATCTGTACAAGAATGTTTACAAGCATTGATGAAGATCTTGCAGGGTAGAATTAGCAAGATTCAAGCCACAACCTACATTGTGGTAGCAGTAAATATGTTTGCAACACCCTTTTACCGTTCTTTGTTTATCATGTGAAAAGCTGATGTTCTGCCTTACATGTGATGCTGCCCAAGAATTTGGTCAAAGAAGGTATCTTGCAGAGCAGCATAATTACACATTTGCATAATTTTGCAGTTTTTCTTGTTGCATTTAATGTATGTAAAGTAAGTGTGATGAGCAATAGCTCCAGTGTAGTAAG
>JAZGTK010009205.1:0-11199 GCA_036877625.1 Ambastaia sidthimunki | reverse complement strand
ATTGTAGTCATGCTCCCTCCAATGCTTTGCCCACTGGAGGCTCTCAGTGTCTCTAGTGGCCATTACAGGGGGGTATAGTGACCCCTTGCTAAAACCTGGGTCAGAGGTCATTTCTCTGTGCCTGGATCCTGTCGCAAGACACAAACAGAATTGCTTTGAATAGAAACTTTAATGCAGAATATGCTTAATATGTAACTTGACCTGTAAGTTTAAGGTTTATTTTTTTTTAAACAGAATGTTGGTGGCCTTACCTCTGGATCGTGTATTTGGTGATCGTGGCGCCCTGGTCCTCTGTTAGAGTGACAGATTTTCCACATGTTTGGTGAACCTGTAATGGGTGGTGCAGTTTCTATTGTAAGCCATATTTTTGTTGCATTGTGTTGTCTGTTACCAATAAACAAAATACTTTGACTCTGCTTTTTTCTGAACACAGCAGTCATGAGTAACAACCCTGTAAAACAAAAAATTACATTTCTGTATTCTATAAATCATGATTTATCTGTGTTTGCAACGGTCCTAAAAGTGTGTAAACTGATTTTGCTTCAGAACCTGGATTTTGTTTAAGTTAATAAACCTATTTATTTTGCAGTCCTAATGGTGCAATATTGTGTGGGTGCATTTGACAAGCATCTTGAGTGTTCATGGCCCTATCAAAATGGACATGTGATCTACTTTTAGGAAAAGTCCTAGTAGTTTACTCAAATCACTCTGGCAGGAGTTTGTAAATTAAGACAACTGTAACATGACGTTGTATTGCTCCCATTTTGTTGTGGAACATTCCAATAGCTGATGCTCAATGAGTAGTACAGAACACACATGCTTAACTGAAGGGTAAATGTTTTTACACTAATTTCTAATATGCATATGCCGTCTACAAAAATGCATTGGAGATTTGATAACTGGAATAGGATTTCTGAAGTTTAATGCATAGCATTGATGGAATTAATTTTGTTGGCTAATATTAATTCAGAATAATTAGGTTATGGAAGCAACAATGCATTCATACATATGAAGAGTTTTATGCAGTCTTAACAGTAGATTTATTAGAGTGAGCTCTTAAATACAATGCAATAGAAATTGTTAAATAAATGGTCTTAATTGCTTAATGGAGTGACGCACTAGTTAGGCTATCTAACATTATGCCACATTAAAGTGCAATTTACGAGCACAGTGATGATTAATGACTGTCGTTTTCTTAGTTTTTTAGCATTATGAACTATTTCAATGTGAAGAACATGCTAAAATATACAAGAGGAAGTGGTAATTATATTTCAAACAATAAAGATGTTAAGTAATTTTCAGAACTGGGGGGGTTGGACCTACTGAATTTGCGCAAATACCTGAGCAAAGCACCCAAACATTAAAAACATCAATGAGCACACCAAAACACCAATTATCTGCACAGAACTAAAGCTATTGGCAGGAAAAGGCTGCTTTAGTTCAAGGACAGAATTGTTGTGACTTTCCTGACATAGAGGACAGAGCGTGGATAGATGTAACTAAATGCTCAATGTTGGCTGGAGTTACAAAAAGTTGCAGACAGCAAGTTATTGTGTTCCATGATTCTCATGGCAGATTCTCACTTGAGCCGCAGATTAATTCCCTTTGATAGACAATTAAGCAAACAATTAAGAAGTCTGAAGGCATTGTGTTCTCTTTGTGTTGCCTAAATTTTTGAACTAGCTGGATTAAGTAATAGTAAAATTAATTTCAAACAGAATGTTTTTCATTGTAATTATATTGTAGTGACAACTCATATTGTTTGTCCACTCCACTATTCTGAGAAGGGAACATTTGATCCAACCACGCTGATATAAATGTCAGCTCCTTATACAACTAATTATATAGCTTTGCACTCCGAGACTAACAAACAACTGCCTTGTTATAAAATTTAAGCTAAAAGTCTGCAGAGAAAATTATTGTTTGGCCTGTGTCAAACAAACATGAGGGGTGTTTTGGGGAGGAGTTATAGAATACTAGAACAGAAATGTGATTGGTTCTGGACAGAATGCAGGCAGCTGTCTTCCAGTTCCATGTTTAGTTGCTTTGATGTGACCCAGATGTAAAATACGGTTCAGGACTGGACTGGATGAGTCAGGCTAAACCGCATGTTTTTGGCAGAGAGAACTTTTCCAGTGAAAGGGGTTTTAGCCAGAAAGACTTAGGGAGGGGAACAACAGGATGTATTTGGATAACACACACACAGCAGTTCAAATGTACTACTATTAATCAAGTATGTTTATATCTGAGGTGTGAAGAATTTCATAGATCACATAAATATTGATCCTATTTCTGTGAAATATAAAAACACACGTTAGAGGTACTTTTAGTATTAGTACTAGTAACTAGTAAAATTAAACTTCTTAACATTAGTAAAACATTGATGTTTAGTCATGAACTTTGGATCTGTGGATATCAAGTGGGTTTTGGTAGAAAAATGTTATAATGTTTGATGGTAATAAAATTCTTTAATTTTAAATTAACAAATCAATTTGTTTAACAAATTATAAAAAACATGGGTTGTACTTTTACGCTCTTATAATTTAACATTTAGAATTAGAACAGTTTTACATACTCTCTCAAACACACACTCAACCCCTTTAAAGTTTCCTGGTAAATAGAAAGATTCTGTAAAAAAATCCATTTAGGAGAAAACACATCTTTAACACATCTGAAACATATAGCTAAATTGTGCATGATTCTTCTACATTTCTCCAGAAAAAAAAGAATCTATCAATGGATCGCAATCAGCTATATTCACATACTTTAGCTTGACTTGCTCTACCAGAGACTAAGCTGTGGGCAGATGTGTGTGGACAGCTGGCATACTGTTTTGTTTCAGTCTTTCATGCTAGTCTCTTTGCTCTTTCTCTTGGAGCTGGACCAGGTTTCCTTTCCAAACATAAAGCTTTTACTCTCTTACAATTAGCCCTACCACAGTTCATGTGACCAAGATCAAACTAAATCTAAAAACATTAAAAGCAAATATAATCAAACAAAAAATTTTAAAAAAAATAAAAAGTTTTAATTCACAAAAGACTCAAACTTATGGATATCATTTCCTTTCAAGTGTCCAGCAAAAGTAAAAGTTATGCTGCAGAATGAAGTAAAAAATAGAGGAGGTTAGAATAGAAGTTAGAAATAGAGAACAGACCTCTGTCAATTACGAAGAGTCAACTATCGTTAATTTGCAACTACAATTTCCACTAATTCTCAGTAGAGTATTAGTGCACTTTTACACACTAAAATGTTTGTCTAGCCTACATGAAATAAAGACTAAATTATGTTTTTCCTCTCAGGAACAGTTTTAAAATTGTAGCCTATATTGCTAACAACAAACTTTTTATGGGCTATAAGGGTAACACAACATTAAAAATGCTTTGTCTTGTTTACCTTGTGCCTATGATTATGGTTCAACCAGTACTTTAAGGCTCATTAATCTGACCATTTTAAAACCCAGACACCTAGTGTATTTATTCAGTGTATCTTGTGTCTTTGGCAATAATCTTAAACATGTTCTAATATGTATCTCATATATTGTATATGTGTGTGTATAATATCTGTGTTTGTGGCTGAATGGCCAGAACAAATGCATATAAGAAGCACATTGATCAGCCTAATTAGCTCTGAGTGATGCATGATCAGATCTATACCTGATGCCATGATGTTTAAAAACCTCTGGTTTAGAAATTAAAGCTCTGGTTTAGCCTAACAGTCTGACGCATGAAGAGATGATTTTTCCTGGTTTAGAAATTAAAGCGCTGAATTTAAAGCTCTGGTTTAGCCTAACAGTCTGACGCATGAAGAGATGATTTGTTTGCAGAAGTCACTTAGGGTTGTTCTAAAACAGCCTGTTTTAGAAAGACTAGGTGATACATCTGGACTCCAAAATATAAATGTAACAAGCTTTTAGGAAATGACAGTGGTTTTACAACAATTTGTTAAGCTTTGCTGTGAAAGATGTGGAATTATCTTTGTGGAATTATCCACAAATTATTTTTACTCAAGGACATCTGAACAAAGTACACTATGATGGAGACATAAAGGGTGATGTTATTCATACCCACTGAGTAAATGTGGCATTTGGCTTTTTGTTTTGACATTAAAAATGATCTATATTTGTTATATGTTCCATATTTCCTATGTCTAATGTTTTGATAATAAATGATTCATTTGAATTGAAACTATTTTCTTCATCATATTTTATCTCTATGTTATTGTTTAAATGTTAACATAATAACTGATGCTAACGTGGTTGCTGGTAGCTACCATACCAGGTTATGTTTAAAGATTCAAGCCATTTTAAATAATTATAATGTAAATGACTTTTCCTATAAAAACGTTACTTTCCAATTCAGATTCCCTACTTTAGCAAAACAAGCCACAATTCCAAGACTGATTAAGGAATATTTAGGAATAAGATTTATTAAGTCTTTAGAAGATTTATTCCCTGATTTAGGAATAAGTGTTAGTGGACTAATTAAATGAAAGCTGTTGGTGAGGGTATATACTAACAAATCAAAATAATACAGGATGGTGTGCAGCTGTGAAAAGTAAAAAAGAAAAACAGATGAGGTGGGTGTCAATTGAACTAGAAGACAAAATGTTCCCAAGAACCACCTGGAATTCATCAAAATATGCCCTGCTCTGTCATACATTATAAACACAGTGTTTTTGTGTATGTGTGAATTCATACCCACTGTGACATCCTTTAACTATCAATCTAATTTAAAGAACACTATGGATGGAATATTATTTAGAGGATGTAGAAGAGAAAAACTGCCCTTATTTAGTTTGTGTGATTTAAGAACATTTGCCTGTAATATTCTAATGTATTCATGTGCATGCATATAAACAAACACTAAAACCAGGAGGTAAGTTCTTCAAATTCAGCACATACATGAAAGTAGGCAAATATGAACACAGTTTAAGATTTAGTCACCTGAGAGTCACAGATGGCTGCCATAGCAACTATATAACAAAGAGTGCAGTGTGCACGAGGGCATGGGAGTTCACCCTGACCATTCCAGTGTGTGTGTGTAGAGAAAAGGGTTCAGAGACAGGTTCAGGAGAGTTCCTCAGCAATTTCAGTGTTAAAAATAAAGCTGCTGGATGGTTTTCACTGCTAGTCGGAAGCATTTTTGTGGGTCAGTGTGGGTCTGTGTTATTGTGCATGGTGCAGTTAAATTGTTTGTTTCAATTAACTAAAAATAAATTATTATTATATAAATTGACATGAATATATACTTAATGTTCATTCTTTTATCTTTGAATAAACCAAAACCAGTTTTTGGTTATACAGGATAGGGTTAGGGGATAGAATACAGTTTGTACAGCATATAAACGATTACATCTATGGAGAGTTCTCATAAACCACATATGCTAATGTGTGTGTTTATGAACACAATTGGCCAGTAAAACGTTTTGATCTTTGTTGTTGAATAACACCATTGCTGGTCAGCAGCATTTGTTGTTTTGTATGCTGGTCCCCAGCCTGAAATGATAGTGTGTTACTATGCCCATCCGGATTCCTAACTACTTTTCTTGGTTAACCAGTTTCACCAGAAATGTTTGGACCAGCACCAAACCAGCATATACCCGCCTAGACAGGAAAGCAGATTCATTCTGGTCTAAACTGTTCTTTTCAGCAGGCACAAATGATACAGTTGTATTCTTTTGTTGTATTCTTCTACAGGCCATCATTGATGCTGGATGCTAAGTTTACATTTCACACCGTGCCCTATCACAGAACAGATATTTTTACATTTAATGCATTAGTGTCACTAAACATAAAGAAAACTGTTATTCTGCATTTGTAATTAAACTGTAATAACTGTAATACTGTATGAAACTGTAATAAATCTTTGTTACCTTTCCCCACCCTCCTCTTTACTTTTTGTTCTTAATTAATGTTTCATTTATTTTTATTTCCTCCCTTTAGCCATAATCTTTATTGTCCTGATTAGCACCTAATGCATGTTTTTCCATAACCCACTTACAGCTCAAACTACAGTATGGCTTTGACCTGCTTTCTCTCTCAATCATCTCTTTTCCAGTCTCTGTCAGTCAATCTTCTTGCTTCTACACCAACCAATTGTGCCATTATGTTAAATAATTTAAATAATTTCAAGCATTATTAAAAACACAGTTGAGGTCAAGAGGTCTGTTTGTTTGTCCTACATTTTGCACTTCCTATTTTAATGCAAAGTCTGCAGTGCAAAGGCTCCCTTTCTTGTTTGTTGTATTATCCTCCTTTATGATTGCTTCTTTGTATTTTCATCTCATTATCTGCAGCTTACTTAATGCAGTTAGAGTAAGGCACAGTCTATACAGCTTTTATCCTGGCTCATGGACAACAGAACTGATGAAACAGAATAAATGGAACAATTGTTTTAATGAAACACACAGATGGTTTTGAAATGCATGTGTGGTGATTATAGCAGCAGTGAATTTAGCATCAGTGAATTTGGAGTGATGTCCACCAGCTAATTTCCTATTCTCTTGGGGAACACAGTATTTTAAAGAGTGTCCTATTTTAAAGTGCCCTACATAAGTGTTGGGACAGTATAGAAAGTTTGCTCTGTGGGCCAGCTGTACTTAGGTTCACATTAGATAATAGAAATTAAACTCTAAACTGATTAATCTAAATTGGTAAAACATTTATGTGTTGAAACAACCAAATAACAAAATTTGACAATCTGCCTCATATTTACCCTTTCATCATAAAATATTTCTTGACTCCACAACAAACAGAGCACTTTTTTCTTTACTGCCTCAACACATATGGGGGCACTGTAACCCATTCAGTTATTCGGTTATACAGCAGTGATTCCCCTGACATCTTGTCACTTCTATGGCTCTTTATTTCTCACAGTTTCCTTCCTGTTCACTCCATTCTCTAAATCATTATCTGGAGACTGAAAAGAAGCAGGTTAGTGGTCTGTTAGCATTCTTATTCTTCCCAATTGAAAAAGCTTGGCTGACCCTTTGGAAATCCACAATGTGTTTGGCTCCTGTCCTGTCAAAGTTCTGTCTCGGTTCTGCGCACATATGTTTGAGCCAATCACCTGAGCTATAAACAACTTTTGACTATTTATATTAGAGCTCAAAGAAAATGGTGTTCTGACAACGCTAATTGGCAAATAACACCACCAAAGTCATTTTTTGCTTTTAGCAAACCTGCTCCCTAGCAAGACATTTTTAAAAAATAGATTTAACATCAATTTTAGTAATATAATGTTGCTAGCAAAACATGTTACTAAATTGGAATACTAGGCTACTTTTGAATGGGCATTAATGAAAAAAAGTTTTTGGCAGGTGTAGTTACCGTATCTGCCAGCAGGTAATAGGCCATGCTAACCATCCAAACCTAATTTACCCACAATCCTCTTTTTTTCAAATTCATGCATCTAGTGGTGCTTTTATCTAAAGCAACTATCAAAGCCTTCAAGATTTTATCAGTACGTGTATTCTCTGGCAATCAACCCTTGCATCTAACACTGTTAACACAATACTTTACCATTCAAGCTACAGGAAGAAATGGACGAAACTCATTCAATAATGGTGCATCTATTATTTTAATAAAAATGACCTGACAAAGCAAAAAGAAAACTGGGCTACAAGGTCATAAATGAAATTATTCATACATAGCCACTGTTTATTTTAATTAATTTCATTTTCAATTTAATGCTGACCTCATAAAGCCTTTAGAAATGAAACATAATTCATAACACATTATGATGCTAACAATGATGTTCGTCATACAGTCAGCCAAAGTCAAATGACGTTATTGCAGTGTGTGTGGGCCTTGTGTGTGTGGAGGTGTGTTTGTAAAGTATTTCAAATGCACCGAGTTCTTACACCGTTTTGTAACACACCTACACACAGTGCACTTCCGCTGACACATATACACGTGCAAACACTTATTCAGAGAGTAACCTTGGGAATCCAGACAGACACATACACGCAAAGCTCAAGCATTGCAAAAACGTCAGTGCCACCTCACACTGAATAGAAAAAGAGGGTTTGTGTATGATTGTTAAAGCATTAAAGTATGAGTCGGTTATGATCAATTGAATATGTGTCTGGGTATTACACAAATTGCCTGTATGTGTGTGTATGCCGGCTTTCTGCCTTTTCTGTATTCACAAACTGTATTACTATGTTTTTGTGCAGATATGATGGTGGTTCTTGACTGGATTTGCTTTAGGAATTTATATTAAGCATCAAATTACTACTCAACACAGTACCAAATTATTGATTTAAAAATGTCCTTCAAACAATATCAACTATACAATATATTAGTATTACCATGAATTATAAGCCCAACAACATGCAAAATTATTAACATGCCATATGAAGAGGAAAATACACAAAACCTTTATTATAGAAGTCTTGATAGTTTCATGGTCATGGCATACAGTAATTCAGTCTACAAATTCGATCTTTTTTTTTTACCTAGCACAGTTTTGTTTACATTTACATTTATTTATTTGGCAGACACTTTAAGTGACTTACAGTGAATTCAAGGTATAAATTTTTTTTTTATCAGTAATTGTGTTCCCTGGGATCGAACCTACAACCTTTGCACTGCTAATGCAATGCTCTACCAGTTGAGCTACAGGAACATGTTTATTTGTATATGTTGAGAATAAGGGCATGTCACGAAACCCATCCATAGTGTGCTTAAGTGGACAACCTGTGCTTTGTTTTTGTTGTAATAATATGTTGGTCTATATATGTCTGTATGAACATTTTGTGCAAGAGAGAGAGTTTATATTTAAGTACTGTCTGTCTAGTCCACATGTGTAGAAGCCGTTGAGTGTGACTGCAGCAGGTGATATTGTCTAGTCAGAATGCTTACATAAACTAAACCCTGAATCATCCTTAATGTCTGAGTCTCTTCCACTACACACTACACAACCCCCTTCCTACACGTACTTCTTAATATTTGAGAGTGTCGGCAGGCCCTGAAGTGTGTTTTTTCTCATACAACAGGGAACAAAGTGTTCTAACAATGGGTTGCTTAGTGAGACGTCAGATGCAGCTCCATCTGGGTACAATGCTGCCCTGGAAAAAGATGGTATCTGTGTAGTGAACAAATACATCTGCAGGAAATTGCAAGAAGTTTGTTAGTTGAGTTCATGCTGAGTTTGGTTGTAGCAAAATGATTCAGACCAGGTCGAGTGATTCTTTGACCTCAGTCTTTGACCTGACTCTAACTGCCCTCTCAGAAGAAAATGCTTCTTTTAACCAATTAAATGCTAAAGTAACTTAATTGCATCAAAATGATTGTCTCCTGGCTGTGTGTGTGTCTCTCTGGACAATTCTTCTAAGAACTAATTTTAAAACAACGTGTTCCTCAAGTCCCAGAGTTCTGCAATACATAGAGCATACAGAAAAAGATACAGTTTATTGAATACATGTCAACCTTTTGTGACATCATGCCCCAATAGCCTTTTCTTTGTGTGACAACTAGCCCTGGTCACACCACTGTTCCAAGTACAACTGCAAGTGTACTTGGAACATTGTTGTTACTACAGCACGTGTTGTGGTGAGACTCAACCAAAGGGAAGCCTTCTCACCACAACCATAAATTGTCTTCTCCTTCACATAGACATTCCCAAAATGCACCAGATGTCCTTGAGGTCCAGGACAGAGCTGGGCAGATCAACTAAAACTAAACATCTGGACCTACTACTACACTGCCCCACCCTTTTAGTTCCCTGAAACAATGATGACACCACGCCCCTTTCTGTGCCACATTCGCCACAATAAATCTTTTTTTAGATTATTTTTATTTATTGAACATAAAAGTACCTCAGGTGTCTTACTACCATTTAAACTTTGTATGCCTGCAGTCCCTGCCACCCATATGAAGATTGAACTGTTAAAGAGAAAGAAACACAATTATCTCTGAAGGCTTGATGTGCAAATGACCCTAGCTGAGACAGTACTGGTAAAACACACTCAGTGGGGTTTAATTTGCACCAGTAGCTAAGTAAACACAAAGACCCAGAGGGAGCAGCAGGGATGTGCCCTGCAATTAAACAAAATGGGGAAGACAGACTGACTAATGGAAACCCTCAGTGTGCCATTAGGTGTTCTTATGTAGCTATAAGCCTCTTTCTTTCATTACAGCAAATTCTGTGTGAATGAGTCATTTGAAACATGGTTGTAATTTTAACCTAGCTAGAGCCAGTTTAAGCCAGTAACTGCATTTTGGAATATGGTAGCTTGTTTCTAGCTGGTAATTAGCTGTTTCAAGCTGATCATTAGCAGGTTAATCAGCCACCAAGTTAAACAAATAGATTGTCTATTTATAAAAAACTATAGATGGTCTAGTCATTAGCTTGAACCAGCTAATGGCTAACTCAGGCTAGTTACAAATCAGTTATGATCCAAAATGGTCTCCAGTTTAATCTGAATTCCTAAACAATGGGAAAACCTAAACACCAACACCACTTTTGGAGTAAAGGAAAATGGTTCTTGTGACGTTTTTGAGCCTGAGGTAGATGTAAGTAGGTGTGTGTACTAAAATGTAAAATTAAGCATGAATTAGGTAAATTGGGCAACTATACTAATGTACATTCTGTATAAGTTAGATCTACAGTAATCTGTAAATCTACAGTAATCACACAATTTACTGTAAATAAATTACAAAAATTTCTTATTACATTTCAATTCCCCTGTATGATCTCTTCCTCCATGAGTATTACACACCGGATTTCCTATGCATTTAAATCTGAGAAAGTACATTTGGTACTGAACCAAAGCTGAACCGAGCAATGTTTCAGAGGTGGCTAAGTGCACTTTTTGACTTTTCAACCTGTTTACATTAACAAAAAGGACACACCAAAGGATGTCAGTCCTTAGAAAGCCTGTGTCCATTGGTGACAAATGAATCATACATATGCATGATCACAGCAGATATTTCAGCAAGCGTCTGTTTTTTATGTGAATTTAACATAATGTGCCGAGGTTAATTTGTATCTTGCAGTGAGGGGAGGCCTTCCAAATCTTAACAGTGTCTATACTGTGTCTTTCATGTCTGACAAATGGGTTTCTTCCAGACACTCTCTCATGCACACAGAAGACGGTAATAAGTATTATGCTTATGTACTCGAACACACATCTACTCGTCCCAAATATATGGTTACGTAAACCCCCCCCCACACACATGTAAAGTCAATCATTATA